>CATIWM010141965.1:0-12971 GCA_949671775.1 Mallotus repandus
ACAGTAGTTTTATTATAATTTTTTATCTTAACATTAAATTGTTTATTTATTTTTAAAATTTAAAATTATTTAAAATGTATATAAATTTATGTTTTTAATTTAAAATATTAGAAATTAAAATAAGTAAATTTATTTTTTACCATTGAAAATTTTTTAAAAGTGATATAAGTATTAAAAGATAAAAATTGATATGAATATTAGAAATATAAAATTTTAGGGGCCAAAAGAAAATAATTTTTGTTAAAAAATTAACAGAAGGGTTTCAAACTTTAAATCCGTAAAGTTCGAGGGTCTAGATATACAAAATGAAACTTTAAGGGTCTAAAGCTAAAAAGTCAATAAATTTAGAGAGCTCAATATGGGTTTTGCCTATATAGAACGAAGAAACATGACAGAGAAACATGTTCAGCCAAAATTGCAGATGACAGCAAGAGCTTCAACCTCTAATGCCGACGGACATTTCTCATGAACTTCACCTCTCCAGTTTCCACATACAAAAAGCCTCCTAACTTGTTTTGATATATATATATATTATCAAACCAGTCTTCATCCCACATATTTTATAATAATAATAATTATTATTAATTATTATAAAATTATATTAGTTATATATTTAGACTCACTTTATTTATTTTATTTTCAAAGATATTTAGGCAATAAAAATCAAAATAGGAATATGATTATAGAAAGATAATACAAATTTATATGGTACCTTGTTAGCCAACCCAATCTTCATGTCTCCGTTTTCTTCATTCCAATATTTCAACATCAACATTCTATAATATTGACAGTACCCTCCTTAGCAAGGAATTGAAGAAAATATTAGTATAATATATTTATTTATTTATTGAAGTGAATAATCGAGTAATGCTATAACTAAGTAAATTTTCACGAAGCAGCAACAATAGTGAACGCATGAAAGCAACAATGACAAATTAATTGCCAATTAAGGACAATTACATGGACCAGACAGTTATGCATGTAAGTTTTCACTGTCAAAAACATCTGCATCCTTGATTTCCTTACCTGTGTTGTTGTGCTTACTAACTTTTTTTTTTTTTTTTGTTATCTATCAGTGCTCTTGATTTAGCTGCTGATATTTTTTGTGGCAATTTTAACTGTTAAATGCGACTGACACCTACGGATTCATAGACTTACAATGTCATTGTAGCAATGAAGTTTTATGACCAAGTGGTTATTTTTTTCTTAACTTTTGACTGGTAAGCAGAAATGGTTTCTTCACTGTTGCCTTCAAAACCTGCAAGCGCACGGATCGTGATTGCAGTATAAAGAGTTATCGTTCCCACGAAAACTATATATTAAGCACTAATATTTTTACTTATATTCTCAGTTAGTAAATTAAATAAAAGTGAATCATATAATTAAATAAACAAAACAATATAAATTAAATTGTAATAAAATGATAAAAAACTTAGAGCCTAGGTTTAGTTTCACCATTCCAATCCGATCATGAACACATTAACAAACAAAAACAATGATTTTAGTTAAGGGTAATTGTTCTAAAATACCTAAAGACTCTTTCGAGTTCAATTAAGCATGTTAAGATTAAGATTTAACATACTCTCGTGATTAAGAAATTAATCAAAACTCATTAAGTTCCTTAACAATTATTTTACCCCCGAAGAGCTCGCCTACTCTCGTGGTTGAGTGGTCTAAGTCCTATGAGTCATAAGCTAATAAATTCTCCTAACTCTCGTTGGTGAATCTACCCATAAATATGCAAACAAGCTGGCCAAGAATGAAAACATACATTAAGTGCAACTCATAGAATTAACTAAAAATTAAATTAATAAATAAAAACTTGTGTTTATTCACATCATGGAATAGTTACTCCTAACCTAAACTCTAATGGAAATTTAGCCACGCATAATTGTGGTGAAACACACAAACATAATTAAAGAAAATAGAGAAGAAGAAGAAAGTACGAATAAATCTCTTTAATTTCGCGACTCCTCTTCAATCTTCGTTTTGCACTTGTTTGTGGCTTCTTCTTGAATGAATCCCCCAAATACCTCTTAGCCTCCCTTTTATAGGAAAACCTGATAGGAGATCTTTTAGCCCTTCAATTCTTCTTCCTTTTTTGCTTAGGAAAAATCTCCTTTTTCTTCGACACACCCACCACACGGCCATGTGTAGCTAGTGTCACGTTAACCTTTTCTGGCACAGATTTTAGCACAACCATGCTCAAGTTTGGGTTTAGATTATAGAAGGTTGCACAGTCTACAACACGATCGTGCATAAAAAGGTATTGCTTGTCCAAAACTTCTTCTATTCGAACAAAAGATACACCATCTACAACACACCCGTGTTGCACCCGTGTGACATAAAGCTTGCATTCCAGTAGCTTGCACGGACAACGACACAGGTGTGCATCAAACCATGTCACCCTATTCCTTGACCTTTTTGGAATTCTATTTAAGCTTTCCTACAAAAAGGGAAACACTAATAAGTACTTAAATAAAACTCCTAATTAATTAGACTAAAATTAAACCAAAAACAATAAATTCCTAATTAAAACTCTAAACTAAAAATATTTTCTAATTAACATAAAATCTACCCAATTAATATTATTTAATAATTCAAAATCCATTAAAATTCAACTCTAAACATATGTAAATATTGTACACATCAAATTCCCCAACACTTAAGCTTTGCTTGTCCTCAAGCAAAAATCAAATTTGAAATTTAAAGAACAAGCTCAATTACAACCAAAGACTTATAACTTCTAAGACATGCAAACCGATAACATCGAGACTGAAACTTGTTTACTAAAAAGGATAATTGGACAACAATACATCATATATGAACAATTTACTAATCACAACCCAAGCACATAACTCTTTGAAATCCAATGAACATAATTATAGAAGAAAAACATTAGGTCTATAACTCTTTTTGAAAAATAAAACTATGGTTGTGAATGCGTTTTACACTCCATTTCACAACATCTTTTTATTGTCTTTGGCCTTGGTGAGTGCGTTTTACCCTCTATCTCACCATTTGTTTATTCTCTCAATTCAATTCTTCCCACTCTTAGTTATCCCCCGCTGTTCCCATATTACTAAGCGTGGATACCACCTAGTGGGTCCTTTGGATACTCATACTTTAATTAGAGCATTGGAGTAGATTAAGAGCATATCAAAAAATTGGATTTAAGTACTACTCTTACTTAAGAAAAGAGAAATATATTATTTTTTTTAGAATTACAAACAAAAAATGCACTCTCTCCCAAAGTCATGCTCAAATTCAATCTCCAAGTTGATGCTTAGGTTATAAAAACTAAATTTTTTCATACATATTGACTATGTACAACCATCTTAATTAATAAACCATTCAATAATTCAATAATTGAACTGGAAAACAAGCTTATGCACTATTTCCCTAATCACACTTGAGCTTCAATTTTGCACAAAAACAAAAGAAAAGTTTTAAGGACAAGTTTTACCATAAGTGTGGAAAAATTGAGTTGAAGGTTAATGAAAATTGAAATTTTTTTTATCTTTTATCTTTTTTTAATATGTAACCAAAAATAGCGAAATGAAAATGCAAATTACACCCCTCCCCACACTTATCATTGTCATTGTCCTCAATTACCAAAACAAAGAGGAATAATGGAAAAAAAGAAAATAAAAGAAAACATGAGAGAGGAGAAATACTGCCCTGTATAGTGATCTTCGTTGCATGACACAGCCATGTCGTGGCCGTGTTAGAAACTGTCAACTTTTTGCCCAATTTAATTTTGATGGTTTTATACACAGCACGAGAGTGTGGTGTTTGTGTCGTAAAGTGTGCAACTTTCTGTCTAAAAGAGTTGGTAAAAATTGAGACTGCATGATCATGTGGTCATGGTGTTGAGTTCTGTGACGTAAATACCATCTCATGACACGGCCGTGTGGTGACTGTGTTCTAAAGTGTGCAATCTTCTGGACAATGATTTAAATGGGAAAATGCATTAACACGACCATGTGCTGCCCGTGCAAGAAAACATGCATGTTTCTGCTTGAACACAACTAGAAACATGATTGTGCTTATTTCTGTGTTGAATGTCCAGACATGTAATACTTAGCTTTCTCATCTTCTCTCTTTGCCCACAAAAAACCTAAGATAAAAACACGTAAAATGAAAAGATAATAAAGGAAAATAAAGCATAAAAATAAAAGAAAAGTAAGAAAACATAATGGGTTGCCGCCCATCAAGTGCTTGTTTAAGTTCATTAGCTTGACCCTAATGCTGGATCTTCACTTATGGAGGATTGATTAAGGAATAATCCTCTCCCACTTGAGATTGCTTCTTTGTCACTCAGAAAGAAGAAGAACAATTCTTAAAATTCATATTCTTCACAACACTTTTAACTCGCCACTCTTTAGTATCTTTCTTTAGAGGTCCTTTTTTCTTCTTAACTTTCTTGGTTGCCTTCACCTCCTTGGTATTACGAATAAAGCATGTTTTAGGTGGCTCTTTGGGGAATTGTGGAAGAATTTCTTTAGCATAATTCTCAACTGCATCCACTCGGAAACAAAAAGTCATTAATGGGGATTGTTGTGGCTTCTTGAACACATCAAACTCTACTTTTTCTTCTCCAATTTTTAGCAAAATTTTTCCTCGTTTCACATCTATTATTACACCAGCTGTGGCTAGGAATGGATGTCCCAAGATGATTAGGATTTGACAGTCCTCTTCCATCTCTAAAATGATGAAATCTTCTGGCACATAGTAGTCTCCAACTTTAACGGGCACATCTTCAAGAATTTCATAAGGATAGATGATGGACCTATTCGCTAGCTGTAGTGACATCATTATTGGTTGAGGTTCACCAATATTTTGGCGCCTGCAAAAAGAAAGAGGCAGTATGCTTACACTTGCACCTAAATCACATAAAGACTTACCAATGAATTCATTCCCAATAGTGCAAGGGATAGTGATACTCCCTTCTTATTTTGAATTACAGTACTGCACTCCTCATTGATAGGAATGGTTTCATGATCCTCCCAATTTTGCTTGTGTGCAATGATGTCTTTTAGGAACTTTGCATAGGCGGACATCGTGTTGATCACATCCAAAATTGGTATGTTCAATTAAAGCTGTTGGAATGCCTTTAAAAACTTCCCAAAATGCTTGTCATGTTTTTCTTGTTTGCTCCTTTGTTGCCTTTAAGGGAAGGGGAGTGGTGGAGCCCATATAGGAACTTCCTTCTTATCTTCTTTATGATTTTTGACATCTTTAGTCTATTTTTCCTCTTCTTATATGTCCTTTACAACCTCCTCCTCTTCCTTCTTGATTCCCACCTTGGGTAGTTGCTTTCCACTTCGAAGCATTATTGCATTCACTTGCTCTCTTGGGTTTTCGGGTTGACTAGGAAGTTTACCTGGTTGTCAAAAATTAGAAGCACTGGCTTGTGAAGCAATTTGATTCTCTAATTAACATCTTTTAATGCACAAAGAGTTGACTAATTTAAGATGCTTGGGATGCAAATTGAAATGCAACTTCAGATGTTAGATTCATGATAGCCTCCTTTTGTTCCATTTGTATGTTCTTGATGGTCTCCTTTTGTTCTTCTTGAATTCTAAGAAAATTTTCCATCATGTTTTCCATCATGCTCTTAAGGTTAGGTTTATTCTCATATTATTGATGGAAAGAATTCATTTGTTGGAAACTAGGTGGGGCTGCTTGAATCCTTGATTATTGTCTTGCACTCCTCCTTGATTAGACCATGAGAAGTTGGGGTGATTCCGCCGTCCCGGATTTTATGTGTTAGAGTAGGGATTCCCTTTTCCTCTTTGATAATTATTCAAAGCATT
Source organism: Mallotus repandus (assembly GCA_949671775.1). Taxonomy (NCBI): domain Eukaryota; kingdom Viridiplantae; phylum Streptophyta; class Magnoliopsida; order Malpighiales; family Euphorbiaceae; genus Mallotus; species Mallotus repandus. The sequence goes on from CATIWM010141965.1 coordinate 5,820, forward strand.
GAGTTGCTCGATTGAGGTTTTTAGAGATTAAAAATTCCCTTAACACTCCATTGTTAAATGGCCTCCTCCACATTGTTCACACACATAAATAGACATAGGATTGGGTGCCTCAGTTGTATCTTCTAATTTCTTTGTGAGCATGTCTATCTTTCCATTTAAAAGGTTCCAACCATCCACCTCATGCATTCTAACAACTCTCTTTGGTGCACTTCTTTCTCTATGCCATTGATAATTGTTGGATGCCATAGTCTCAAATAGATTATATGCATCATCAGGTGTCTTGCTCATAAAAGAGCCTTGAGCTATAGCATCTATGGTAATCCTCATTGGCTTGATAAGTCCTTGGTAGAAAGTTTGAATGAGTAGCCATTGTGGAACTCCATGGTGTGGGCATTGACGTTGCAGGTCCTTGAACCACTCCCAAGCTTCATATAAAGATTCACCATTGTATTGAGTGAAGCTTGTGATTTCTTATCTGAATTTTGCTGTCTTGCCTGGTGGAAAATACTTGCTAAAAAATGCCTTAGACAACAAATCCTAAGAGGTGATGGATTATGGTGCTAGAGAGTACAACCGCAACTTAGCTTTATCCCTTAAAGAAAAAGGGAATAGCCTGAGTTTTATCACATCTTGACTAACTCCATTCATCTTGAAAGTGTCACAAATCTCTATGAATTGAGCTAAATGGGCGTTAGGATCTTCATTTGGGTGTCCTTCAAACTGAAATTGTGAGACCATTTGAATGATTGCTGGTTTGATTTTAAATGTGTTGGCATCGACAGCGGGCCTCACAATGCTGTTATGGGTGTCTCATGGATTAGTCATTGTGTATTCTTGAAGGGCACGATTCCTAGCTGGTTGTGCTGCTTAATCTTCAGCCATTGTTTGCTTGTCTTTTTTGTGCTTTTCTTTTCAGTTTTTCTTACACGATTTCTCGATTTCAAGATTGATTTTCTCTAAATTTGTGCCCTTAGATCGAGTGTTCATAAACTAGCAAAAATTATTTGAAAAATCAAATAGCAAAACAAGTAAGTATTAAAAAGAAAAATACTAGTCTAAGATAAGTAAAAATTAAATTAATATCATTATTTCCAGACCCCGGCAATGACGCCAAAAACTTGTTGCCTTCAAAACCCGCAAGCGCACGGATCGTGATTGCAGTATAAGAGTTATCGTTCCCACGAAGACTGTATATTGAGTACCAATATTTTTACTTATATTCTCAATTAGTAAATTAAATAAAAGTGAATCATATAATTAAATAAACAAAATAATATAAATTTAATTATAATCAAATGATAAAAAGCTTAGAGCCTAGGTTTAGTTTCACTATTCCAATTTGATCATGAACACATTAACAAACAAAAACAATGATTTCAGTTAAGGGTAAGTGTTCTAAAATACCTAAAGAATCTCTCGAGTTCAATTAAGCATATTAAAATTAAGATTTAACCTACTCTCGTGATTAAGAAATTAATCAAAACTCATTAAGTTTCTTAACAATTATTTTACCCCCGAAGAGCTCGCCTACTCTCGTAGTCGAGTGGTCTAAGTCCTATGAGTTATAAGCCAATAAATTCTCCTAACTCTCGTTGGTGAATCTACCCATAAACATGCAAACAAGCTGGCCAAGAATGAAAGTATACATTAAGTGCAACTCATAGAATTAACTGAAAATCAAATTAATAAATAAAAATGTAAACACCCGAATTATTTTTTTTAAAATTATAAAATAAAATTTTGGGATTTGTAGTGTTAATAAATATTTTATTAATATTGAGATTATTATTTAGTGAAATTAAATTTTAATTTTAGTGTTGAATATTATTTTAATTATTATTTTATATTTTATTGTATATATTATTATGGTGTAGAGAATTAATTAGGTATATTATTTTTATATCTATGTATTTTGTATAGAGTTATTGGTAGGAGATATTTTTATTATTATAATGTATAAGTTGTACCATGTACTTTTATTACAAAAAAAGAGAGAAAAACGTGGCCTATTTTTTTTTCTTCTTCTCTTCTTTCTTATTATTTTTCTTCTTCTTTTTGTTTAGTTCTTCCTTCTTCTTCCCAAAAATCAGACCACCACCGCCACCCCACACCTACCAGACCACCCATGTCGCTGACCACCTGCTCGCCTCATCGTCCACCTCCAGCCACCATCACTGGTCACTCTCTCTCTCTCTTGGTTCGTTCTTTTTTGGCCATAATAAGAGGAGTCGTCGTCGGAGCCGATTTCGGCAACACCAGACCTTGCTAGAGAGTGAAAGTTGTTCCTCTCCCTCTGGGTAATCATTCCCCATAAACAATTTTGGATTCCAACTTCGGTAAGCCCCTCAATTTTGTGTAATTCTATTCTAGGTTTTTAGGTTAATTTGTTAGATTAAGCTTGAATATGATTTAATTAGATATATGTGCTTTGAGATTGTTTGTTGTACAGATTGAGAGCTTGCTAAATATAATCTTTATTCATTTTTCTGGAATTATTCTTGAAAATCTACTATTCCGAGCTCAAAGTTATTGTTCCAGGCTCGAGGAGATTATATTTTTAATAAATCCTACTGATTATTTGAGCAAACTTTGTGAAGAAAGCTTATTAAAATTATGTGTAGATTTTTTTTTTATAAATTTTTGAGTGTTTATGTGAAAAATGAATTTTTGGAAAAATTAGTATAAATTAGTAATTTTTGTATTTTAGTTGAAATTATTGTTAATTATTATGTTTTAGACAGTATTTGAGTAACAAATAGTATTAAAATAAATTTTATGAATTATTTTCCTATTTTTAGCTAATTATTAGTAATTTTCGGAAAAATATGTGAATAATAAGTTTATTTATTATTTTTGGGCTTAAATGGTTATTTGCAATTAATGTTAATTTAATTGTAAGATTTGAATTTTACTGACGAAAATTTAAGTATAAGCTAGAATTTTACTATTTATTTGAAAATAAATATATTTTATGTTTCATTGTGGAAATAAATTAAATTGTGGTATTTAAATGAGATTTTATGATTTTTGGTAATTTATTGAAAATTAAATTATTTTATTGGTTGTTGTGAAATTGATTCTCGGTTGGGTATTTAGTGTAGTTTGTGGGCCCAACCTGAGATTTGGTGTTGTGAGTATATTCGAAGTGTGTTTTCGTGCAAGAACGGCTCTCCTTTTAGTAGAGAGATGTCCATTTTACAGACGAGACTCTGCCAAATTTTTGGTAGATTTCTCGTAAAATGTGACATAAGCCTTTGTCGAAATTCTAGTTTTAGATGAGTTGTATCTTTGGTCGAGTCAGTTTCGTCAATCCTTTAGTTTTCATAATTCCGAGAATTTTCATGAATTTTTTTATTTTATTTTACAAGCATATTTTAAATAAATATTATTTATTTTAGAGAACTTAGGGGCACGAGCTGTAGCACCAGGGCAACAGAGAACGCGTCGCTCGGCACGCTCAACCTGTGAGTTAATTTCATGAAATGTGTGTTACATGTGTTTCAGTGTATTTTCTAGCAATTAAAAATAAAGCATGTTTAAGAGAAAAATTATTCGTTATGTTTTATTTACTGATTTAATTTTTTATTTATTCATTATTTAATGATTTATTTATTTTATTTTATTATTTATAATTCGAATTGATTTGGAGATAATGGTAGAATGTGCTACCTAGTGGGTATCACTAAGACCACGTGTGCACGGGTAAGATATCGGTATGTGATTAATATGTGAATGGTTAAAGCTCGGTGGAGCTAGTGCTCTCGGGCCAATAAAAAGGGATGTAACTCGGTTGAGCTTGCTCTCAGGACATCAAATATGGAATAAGTGAAATGATTGTGGCAGTAACTCAGTTGATGCTTGCTCTCGGGATGGCAGTCACTTGGATTAAAGAGAGCTGAAAGGCTATTAGAATAATGGGTTAGGTGTTCTACCAGGTTTTCCACCAAAATAATTATTTTAAATATTTTTATACGAGGATTTCATATTAAATTGATTTAAGGAGTTTTAAAGAGACTTGATATAAATATTATCGAGAAAAGTAAATGATTTTAATAATTATAATTATTTTATTTTATATTGTTTTAAAACCAACATGTATTTTATAAAATTGATTCACTCAGTGAGGCCTGATTCCCCTCAACCTATTTTTTTCAAGACCTCACAGTCTGTCTTCTAGTATCTACAGTTTGCGCCTAGTTCGTTTTTCACCAGCTGCATTATGTATGTTAATTTAATTTGTATACTGTGTAACTGAATTTTAGACACTGCAGTAGTTAATTCAAAATATGTATTATCAGTATTTTGATTGTACCTGACTTGAAATATTGTATTTTAAAGAATATTGTTTTATACTTTTAATATTGTACATATGTTATGAGTTATTGTTAAGTGTATTGTTTTTATTTCGCAAAAAATTTCTAAGACTTGCTACATGTTTCGATTACTTTATGTATTCCCATTCCCAAGTGTCAGTCACGTACCTTCGGTTCGGGTCGTGACAATAATATTACTTAATAATAATTTGCACTTTTACATTACCTTGACAATCAACATAGCTTTCAAGGAGTTCAATTCTTCTTTCGGTCACTAATGCTTATGGTCACTTTGGCATAGCTTCAAGTATATTCTATGTAGCATAAATAAATACCTATGATTGATTTAATTCTTCTTTACAATTATATGAACTGATATTTATAAAATTCAATTATCTTTACAAATAATACTGTAACAATAGTACAAATATAATATATGTAATAAAATAACTATTTTTTCAACACAATATTTATTGTATATAGTACAATTTAATTTGCAACAACCATTTTTCGCCAACGAACACAAATCTAACCTTCCATTTATTAATTTGTTTTCTTTAAATAAGTACTTCACAATAGGATAATATCGCTTTATATCGCAATATAATATTATGCTTATACATCATTTCGACAATTAATAAATCTTACATCAAGTTCAATTCTTATAATGTAATTATTTATGTGCGCATTTTTATTATGTATGCTACTTCAACTATTTTTAAATTTACAAAAATATACACAAATAAAAAATTAAAATTTTCTCTTATGTGGAAGTGTATATTATAAATATTTATTAATTTAATAACTTCTTTTTATATATTTAATTAATCTATTACATTTAATATATTATGCATCATTTATTGTACTTGCCATATTTATAATCATAACTTTAGTTACACATCTAGCCTATATATCTATCTTAAGCTGAAGTAATTTATAGGTGTATATTATTAATAATAAGCAATTGAAAAAGTTCAAATGTGGCACTTTTTATTTTTATGATAGTACAAATAATGTTATTTACTATATTCTACATGTTTACATTTCAAACTAGTAAATACAAAGACTTACTACCATGTCTCTATTGGTAGTACTACTTAATTTTCAATTAAAAAAATAGCCATATTTTTTTGTTTAACAAAATAAGTATATGTCAATCTTTATAATTTTTTTAATAAATGCTTAACGACATAGATCTTTATAATTTTTTTAATAAATGCTTAATGGCAGTCGACTATACTAATATTATTCTAAACAATATATTTCTGTTTTATGTAGTACAAAGTACAAATTAATAGCACATTTTATTTTACACATTTAATTTTTCAACCTCATACTATAGAAATGGTTCAAAAAATAAACATTTAAAACAAAATTGAAGACATAAAATAAATTTTTTTAGATGATCCTAATTAGCAGTGTACGTAGTAAGAGTTAATGAAATATTATTTTCATTCTTTGTTTGGTAATTCCAATATAGAAGGCACTGAGAATTCATACCTGGAAACCTAAAAACAAAAAATGATTAAAGCATTTTAACTTTCAAGTGAAATATAAAGAAAAGAAAAGTTTACTTCATTGTAGACCAAATGAGAGGGATCACAACTAGTATACAAAATGAATAGAACTAAAAAGGATTACTTTTCTTCATTTTATACCAAATGAGAGGGATCACAACTAGTATTTCAAATAACTTCAGATATGTGGCACTTCATTTACTGAATAATTGGCTCCTTGACCTAGTTGAGGTGTATTAAACAAAATATAAGTCATTTGAAATGTTAATTAGATATGCGATGCATGTATGAAGCTAGGAAATAAAGAAGGCTGCCGTGCTTATTTTGCTGGTTCTCTAGTCTTGAGCGTGTCTGCTGCATCATAGTATCTGTTACATCACATTAATTTATGTTTCCATTTTCTCTGCTATTCTCATTTCTTGAACAAAAGTTTCTCTTGAAGCAATTGGATGTGGACCTGCGTTGATAGACTGAAGTCAATAGTTAGGTTAAAGGCTTTTTTAGGCAGGAGGGGAACTTCTTCAGGCATTAATTTAGGTTAAAGGCTCGCTTCAAATGAGTCTAACTTTACTAGTACCATTAACTTAAAGATCTAAATGAGATTCTATTTAAACATACCTCAAGTTTTGTACAATGGATTGCCTTTGTGTGTGTATGTGTATGGGTGTATTTGCTAGAAAGCTTTTCTTCTTTTGTACCATTGAGATTAGGGAAAACTTTTTATGTTCCTTTATTAGTTCATATTATATAGAAGGATGACTCTATAGAAATCCAGTCGGTACTGCTTATCATTTCTACTGTTATTATATAAAACATATATAATAAAGGAATGCAAATGAATCCATCAGACAAATACGATAAAAGAAGCGTTACCTATAATATTGTTAAACACACAACACTCAAATAATCTTTAATTAAACTCACAAACTCTCTCACACAATTGGAAGCTTTGCTTCCTTACACTTCTTCTTCACTCTTTTTATTTTGGTACATAAACCTCATTGCAAGAGGCCATATTTATACTACTAGAGAATTAACCTAAACCATTCAAATAAACAAATACAATTAAATCCTAACCATACATTAAATTCTACATTCAATATTCAACATTCAACAAATAACAACTCTTCAACAACCAACTATACTCACCAACCATACTTGATTAAAACATGTTTATTTCACATGTAAATGGGTGAGAGGAGTTGGACCACTAGCCTGCACGGCTACACTGCACTCATATTCTGTGTAGGTACTTGTTCTACGACCAAAGGAGCGGGTCAACAGGAAAATGACTTAGGGTGTGTTGTAATACAGTCGCTTGC
>CATIWM010141992.1:0-41095 GCA_949671775.1 Mallotus repandus
TTTGTCATGTTAGGCATGCATTATCCTTTATGTGTATAATGTTGACTATGGACATGATAAGTATTAAGCTTGGCTTATTAGGCTTGTCATGTTAGGCACACATTATCTCTTGTGTGTATAAATTTGACTAAGGCAAAGATATGGATTAGGTGACATGATTAAGTGTAGAGAATATATGTGGACATATACATGAGATGTATTAATTCTCTACATAATTCTTGGTGCATTAGATAAGTATACAAGTTATATACATATCATGATGAGTTATATACTTATCATGACAAATCATATACATGTGATGTAAGAGATTATGTCATTAAAGTTAGCTTTCTCTACCTATAAATATATGACCTAAAAAATGTTCTAAAGGTTAGACATTAAAACAATTTGAGAGTTTGTGTAGAGACATAAAAGAGAGAAACAACATATACACAAAATAAACCCAAAATATACTTACAAGAGATTGAGTTAGTGCAAGACTTGTGAGGGTCACTAGAGAGGAAACTTGCAACTAACCAAATCAAGGCAAGGAGGTGACTTGGTGAAGCTTTGGTGTTTTAAGCTAGAGGCCTAACACTTGGGAGGCTAATACATATGATTCAAGAGTTGAACCTAACTACATTAAAGCTTGTAGATACTATTGTGGTCTACATCAAACTTAGGAGTTTGGAAGTATTCCTAAAGTTAGAATTCCTAGGTTGTCATTTACATGTTGTTTTTAATATTTAGCCATATGTTAAATGCAAATTGGATCCTTGGGATAGGAGTTCTTTATGTGATGAAGGGTTATGTAAAGCAAAATTTTTGAAATTTGCTCTACTTAGGCTTGTGCTCACAACACATGTCTATGATGCCTAAGTAGCAAATCGTTTCCAATAGTCTACACTTTAGTGCAAGCTTGCTTAAAACTATGGCGCTACACTCTTTATTGAGAGTAATAGTCTCAAGCTCTTGCAATTTCTTTTTACTATAAATGAGCTCCTTTAAGAATTTAGCATATTTAGGCATTTGAGTTATAGCTTCAACTAAAGGTATATTAATATGTAGCTTTCTGAACATCTTTATAAACTTTGCAAACTACTAATCATTCTCTTATTTTTTTAGCCTCTGTGGAAATGGTACTAGAGGTTCATAAGCCTTAGGTGAAGGTGTGGACTCTTTCTTTTTATTGTCATTTTTCTCCTTTGCTTCCTCTTCAATATGTACTGAAACTTGTTCTTTCTTTATCTCTGTGTCTTTTTCCTCTTCTTTAGTAGGTATAGGTGTACTCTTCTTGGGTGGTTACAGTTCTGTACCACTTCTTAAAGTGATTTCCTTCAACTATTCCTTAGAGTTCTTTTTAGTGTTATTAGGAAGTGCCCTTAGTTCCATAAAGATAAAGAATTAGCTAAATAACCCACTTGCACCTCTAAATTTTGAATTGAAGAAGAATGGTTCTAACCATTAATTGAGTATCTTGATCCATTTGTTCAAACCTCCCTTCAAGTCTTTTAGTTACCTCATCTTGCTGATTTATTTTGATTATCATCATGTCATGAACTTGTCCATTTTGCTTTCTAGAGAAGATAATGATAATGAAGCTTTATGTTGTTGGAACTGAGATTGCCCTTGCTGTTGGTGACTATTATTTCCTATAAAACCTTATGGTCCTAGAGGTCTCCATTGATTATTGCCCTGGGTACTCCATGAGAAATTTGGGTGGTTTCTCCAACTTGGATTATAAGTGTTTTCCACCATTGAATTTTGTTATTGACCCTTGAAGTTACCCTCATAGTTCATGCTCTCCATAGACAAATTTTGCATCTATTGACACTCAATGGTAGGATGTCCACCATGACAAAGCTCATAAAATAAAGAGATTGGTGATTAAATTGCATTAAGATCCATCTTGTCCAGTCTCTTTATTAAGGCATCCAATTTAACATCCACTATAGTCAATTAGTCCACTTCTAATGTTCCACCCTTCCTTGGCACAACTCTTTCATTTGACCACAAGCTTTGTGTATTTACCATTTTTCAAAAAGGTCCAGAGCATCCTCTGGTTTTTTGGACATAATAGTCCCTCATGCTGCAGCTCCAATGTTGACTCTAATTACTAGATTCACACCTTTATAAAAAGATTGAGATAAATCTCAAGTAGGTATTAAATGTGTTGGAAATTATCTTTATAAGTCTTTGAATCTATCCCAACATTCGTAAAAACTTTTATCTTCCCTCTAATAAAAAGAATTAATCTTATTTTTTATTTTTAGCACTTTTACAGATGGAAAGTAATTATTAAAAAATGTGGTGCCATGTATTGATGGAGTTGGGCAGCAAGCTTGTGAACCATCTCTTTGCTCTATAATTAAGTGGAAAAGAAAATATTAAAGAAATTGGTTATAGAACTAAGACATCAGAAACATGTGTGGTAAGCAAAAGTAGGGTAAAATTTCAAAAATTTTACTTACATAACCCTTCATAACATAAAGAATTCTATTCCTAAGGATCCAATTTGCATGTTACACATAGCTAAATTGCAAAGCAACAAAATAAACATCAACCAATGAAACTCTAAGTTTAAGAAAACTTACAAACTCCTAGTTTTATGAAGACCATAATAATTAAGATCTACAAACTTTAGGTGCAACACTTGAATCAAATGCTCTAGCCTTGCAAATGAAATGCCTTTAGCTTGAAAGACCAAAGCTCCACCAAATCACTTTCTTGATTTGATTTAATTAGTAGCAAGTGTCCTCTCAATTGACCCCCATAAATCTTGCACTAACTTAATCTCTTGCAAGAACACTTAGGGTTTTTATGTTATGTAAATGTTGTTTCTATTTTTATGTGTTTTTCTAACCATTCTCTACGTAGAAAATTCCTTAGGTTATATAGAGAAGGCGAGCACATTATGACATCACCCATTACATCATAAGTATGCAAGTTGTCATAATAAGTGTATAACTTGTATAAGTCATTAGTGTACAAATAAGTGTGTAGAGCATTGAATACATCTCATGTATTATGTCTACGTACACGTTTATCCATATCAATGTAACCTAATCTTTATCTTTTGGCAAAGTAAAAAATTTACACATTAAAGATAATTTGCCTAATATACCAAATTTGACCACATCATTTTATGGACTTGGGCTTGGTAATTGAGCCAACATTTGGCCTAAGCCCAACCCATCAAATAAATGGGCTTGGATTAGGTTCATAGGCTTTCTCAACATTTTAGATTAATCTTTAGTCCAAAACTCTTTTAGGCCTAAGCCCAAACTACTTGGGCCATTAATCTAAGTCTAAATAGAAACAACATATATATTACTAATTTTGATACTTTAATTAATATCTCATATTAATTAAGTATAAATTAATACTTAAGACCTTACTTAGATTAGATTTCATGATATGCTAGAATCATCGCTTAAAGCATAAATCTAATTTCATTAATTTTAATTAATTGATTAAACACTTTAATCAATAATTAGATTAATTTGATGGTGATTTGGTAAAACCCTTTTAGGTGTGACTTACTATGTTCATGTTTAATTGGCAATGAGAGAATAATATCAACTCTTGATATTATTTGAAACTATCAAATCTAAATGTGAAAATTCCAATTATACACATTTAGTTCTCATAAGTTGTGAGTGACTCCGAGCAACGATATCACAACTACCTAATTAAAAATGAATGTATATATTGATTCACACTAACCCTTTTAATCATAATTATTGTGCACTAAAATCCTTTCATTAGAAGATCCTGATATAACCTAGTATTAAGGTTTAGTCAAACTCTAATAGCTATATAATGTGACCTCATCTCAAGTTCTAATTCTTGACAAAATATAACAAATACTAGAAACACTTTTCTAGCACTAAAACTCTTTCAAACTGTGTTATGTTTGTCCTGGCTAGGAACTTATTCATCAAGATAAAACTTAGATAGCATAGGATCTTATCCTGGTTCACACTTGGCAATGAATCCCATCTTGGCTGAACACTCATCCCTACATTTAACCAACTAGAGCCTTTACACACCATATACCCATGTGTGATTAACACAAGTATGTAAGCGGTAATAAACCCTAACCACTCAAATGTGGATGACTGTGTCACCTCAGGTCAAAGGACTATATGCACCATTATGACCTAGATTGTGATCGTTGCCTATAAGTGAATATCCATGCTATCACAAATCTAACGTTACTATTTGATCCACCCATCATATGAGTATCCATATTTCTATTCTATTATCTCATATCAAGTAGCATGAGACTCACTACCTCCCACTATTAGTATCACATACTAATCAAGAAAAATAGACAAAGGTGATAGTCTAATTAATATTACCCAAATATTAATTTACCAACTATGAACATTTTATAGCATATGTACTAAATAAATTTATAGCTCATATTATCAACTCTTGATAATAAATTTATCTAACATAATGCTAATGGATAAATATTCAATTAAATAAACACTTAAGATAATTGAATATTATTTTATTGCCATTTAGGATAAATTACAATGTCATAATATGTGATTGGCCTCTAGGGCATACACCTATGCTAACAAATAGTATAAGTTTGATGGCATCTAACTACACCCTGTTCATTCTAAAAGTAGAAAAGTACTCTAAAAATCTTGTCATGTTGCCTATAGGATCTTCGTGAGGCAAACCACTGAACTGAGAGTTGTGAATCATCTGAATCATTTCTTGCTTGATCTCAAAATTATTGGCAGCAACTATCAGTCTCATAATAGGATTCTGATCCCCTTGCATATGAGGTCTAACAAAGTCCCTCATGGTTCTTTATACATTCTATCTATTCTAATTCTCTAGTTAGCTAGTAAGTGGTGATTCTTGTCAATCATTGCCCCCATTTACAACTCCATTTCTATCTTCATTCATCATGTTCCTTTGTGTCCTTAATCTCATATGAAAAATTATATCAATTTTAGTGTCTAAGGATATTAATAATTCACCTTGTCTAGTTATATTGCACGTTGAGTGCATGCACTAGCAAAGCTTTTTGTAAAGACAATGAAAAACTAAAGAAAGCCAAAAATAATGCAAACTAAACAAATTAAAGAGAAGTCTAAATTAAACAATACAAATTTTATCATAATATCAACTTATCACTCCTTGGCAACGATGCCAAAAACTTGGTGTATGTGATCCACAAGCGCACAGAGTCATCTAAGTAATAAAAATATCGATTCCACAGAGAGTGAAAATTGATTATTGAATTACTTTTAGTATTCCTTTGTTTAGATGGTCGAATCAGATTATTGTTAAAAATTACTAATCTAGATGACTAAATTGAACTACTATTAAATTTATTAATTAAAATGAATGTTAGGTTTTTTATTCCCGACTCAATTTATCTAAGATTCATGTCAATCTCATTCTCAATTATTAGTTTCATTCAATTTTCTAAGCATCTTTTAAATCATGAAAGTCTCTCCCGAGCACTGGCATAATTTATTAATTATAACAACTGCTCGATTTCTTAGCTCTCACTACTCAAGTGTTTGATTATTTTCAACATTAAAGCATAGCTTTTTCAAGGAATATTAACAACCAAACCATCTCCTGATCAATTCAATTAAATTAGTAGATTATTATTCTATTATTAATAAAGTTCATCTCCCGATCTCACTCTATTGTCTAGATCAATTCAAAGGGTGATCAATCCTAAGAAAGCATTAAGTTCGACAATAATCATGGAATATAAATTTAGTGAAAAGGAATTTAACCAATTAAGTCCATTCTTGAGTTGGGTTTAAAAACCCCAACTAATAATTTAACTACTCATGGAAATAGAAAAGAGAGAATAAGAAGAATTGAGAATTGCAAACATAAATATTATAATATTTTAAATTAAGTACAATAGAGTAATTGAAAGGACAAAACCCCTTTTCTTCTCCTTCTCTTTAATATTGTCTGCAATTAAACTTTAATGTTCTACTCTTAAACAATCCTTGAGTAGAAAACAAAAATTGAATGAAAATAAATTAAAAAGTTTTTCATCTTCAAAAATGAATGTAAACAAAGTTATAGTGAGGAACAACCATGCACACCCAAATGCATAATCGTGCACTAATGAATCTCTGCAGGGATGTCTTTTTGAGCTCAAGCACAACTATGCATGGTTCCTCATCTTGGTTTCACAAAGATTTTGAGCTTTTTTCTTTAAGTTATTGCTTAGACTCTACTTGTATTGATCCCAACTTAAGCACACCTAGCCATTCAACACAAAAAGCATTAAAATTAAACAAAATCAATCAAAATTTAAATAAAATTATAAAACCTCTAAAAAGCTAAATTCTAAGGAATTTAAGTAAATAATGCTAATATTCAAAACTATTCTAGATATTTTGATACTTAAAACTTGACTAATTTGTGCTTAAAATCTAATATTTTTTGAGGTTGTCACTCCTCCTCCATCTCAGATTTGAATGAGTCATCCTAAGTGGCTTTAAAAGCTTTTATCTCCTCTTTTACCGCCTTATGCTTGTGCTTAAGCTTCAGACATTCATCTTGAATATGACTAGGCCTGCCTTTGGCACTTAAAGCATATGACTTCCTTAGCCTTCTTGAATCCACCTCTCTTGTGTTCCTTGTGCTTGCTCAAGTTTTTCTTTCTCAAGTACTCCATGAAGTGCATAGTGAATGATGCAATCTCCTCATTATCTTTATTTAAGTCTTATGATGCTTTGAATGCAAAGCTTTTCTTCTTCTCCTCTTTGCCTTATTATTCCACTTCCTTTTGACTCAAAGTAAGCTAATAAGTGAGAAGTTTACTAATGAGGATGTCAGTTGAAAGCTTGGAAAGATCATGAGCTTCCTCAATAAAGGTTACTCTTGATTTCCAATCCTTCTTAGGTAGCACCCTCAAAATCTTAGTGTTGACTTCTTATTTAGAGTAGTGCTTACCCAATTTCCTCAAGGTGGTCAAGAGAGCATTTAATTGATATTTCATATCGTTGATGCTCTTGTGAGGCTTCATTTTGAACATTTTATATTCAAACATAAGGAGTTAGATGTTATTGGATCTCACTTGCATATTGCCTTTATAGTGATTTTTCAAGGTCTTCCATATCTCTTTGGCCAACATGCAATGTTGAAGCTTGCCTCATTCCTCTCTTAGCATGGAAGCAATAAGAACCATCATAAACTTTTTATTCTTGTAATTTTCGTCTATATCTTTTTGAGACCACTCCCTTCCTTCTTTAGCCACTTCAACATCACTAACTTCCTCTTTTAGAGGATTCCTCCTATCAAGAATTACATCCCATAGTCTTATAGGATCACAATCTAAATAAATCTCCATTCTATACTTCTAATGGGGACAATCACTTCCACTAAAGAAGGGTCTAAGGGTTTAAAAAGAAAGAACTTCACTCCCCCTATCTTGAATTCTATCAATTAAGTGCCTAGAACCCAAGCTTTGATACTAATTGTAGGAGCCCTAGAGGGGGTGAATATGGCTAATAGGATTTTTAATGGAGATTAAGAAAAAATTAAGAATTAAAAGAAAATATTAAAAAAAGAGATAAAGAGAATTGGCACGAGCAACTTAAAGAGTTCAGATTATAACCAATCCTACATTTCCACTGAACTTATCCCTAAGTTAGGATTTTGCAAACCTACTCCAATCTTATTAACCAAGATTTTTACAAATATTTTTTAAGGCTAACACTAAGCCCTTACACAATGAGTTTTCTAGGCTCACTCACAAACTTTTACAAGTGTTATTTTCCAAGACTTAGACCAAACCTGTTCCAAAGTGTTTTCAAGGTTCACAATTAAACCTTTCCACGAGTGTTTTTAAGGCTAATAAACAACCTTTTATGATCAAGGTGTTTTTAATGGCACAACACCAATCTAATGTTGATTGATCCTCACTACCCACTTTCAACCCCAAGAATGCATCTTATCAGCTAAACACACACTCAGCTCTCACTAGATAGGTAAATAAAAACTCAACAAGAGTTTGTTTACAAAAAATGAATATATAAAGAGAAATATGAAAGAGACTAAGTTTGGCTTAATAAATTTTTATAATAAGTTTGATCCACCAATTCTTTAACTATTTAAATGAAGTCTTGAGCTTATATTTATAGTGAAGGGTGCAAATCTAGCTATTAGATCTTTGATTTTTGTCCCCAACAAACCTCTATCTTCATTTAATATTTCTTTCATTTTTTATAGGAATTTGGCTGCTCACGATTGTGAGGGGAGGTTTTATGATCATGAGGATCAAATATGTATTCATTGGAGTTCTAAAATAGTCATTATAAAGGCTACTAAGAAGCTCACAATCATAAGCACCCTCCGCACGTTCATGAGGATTGTGAGGGGACTAGAGCTCTTTATAACTCAACTCTTCATTTGGTTCATGCTCATGACCCTTTTTATGACCGTGATGGGATTGTGAGGGGAAATTCCACCTTCAAATGATCTTGTTTGGACTTTAATTCAAGGCCTATTAGTTGCACCTTCAAACCTAACTTATTAACATACTTAAATATACAAGTTAGCAGCCAAACTTAATTGTTAAAGTCAAAACTAAGGTTGATTTGAAATTGATCATGACCTTGAAAATGTAAAGGGTCAACAATATCCATTCCCATCACCACTAATTCATATAAATTTTGTATGACAAAATAAAACAAAACAAAACAAACAAATAATCAAAACAAATTGATAATGATTGCACTAATGGGTATGCATGAAACAAATTTATTGATCGAGACAAGTACTTTGAGGGAGTCCAAAATATTATTCGAATCAAATGATTAATCACGAGGTCATCAAAACTATACCTAAATAATATTGTGAGATGATGAGCAAAGGAAAACATGTAAACACAATGGAAGAAAATATTTTTATGAAATATTTATTAATAATAAAGTAAAAAAAGAAAATATTTTTTAATATAACAAAATGCACTATTCTAAATTCATATTAAAAATTATATTTTCAATGTGAAAAGACATTATTTATGCAAAATGTGGTATTGTATACTTTTCACGAAAGAAATATGCATTAAAATTCTAAAGGTTCAAACTTTACTGCATAATTTAGGTAAAAATAGTAACTTTATTATAAAATCCCATTTTTATCATGTATCACCCATACAAATGCTAACTTTATAATAAAAATCTCAACTTTATGTTAAAATTTCATTTTTACCAATGAAAATTTATAAAAGAATGGTAAACATGCAAATTTATAATAAAGAATGGAAACGTCACCGTATAAATGCAAACTTTATGATAAAAATGCAAACTTTATATAAAAAATGCAAACTTTATTTGGGCAAATAAAGATGGAGATGCTAAGTAACATTAAAATGCAAGATTTTAGTAAATATTATCAAACAAATTAATCAAGATAAACAAATACTTCCATATTCGTTCCACTAACTCCCCTTCTCCATTTGAATACTGCTCCTTAAGATATCCACAAAATCACAATCAACAATATAATATCAATATGTAATAATGAAAATAATAAAAATGATAGAAATGAAAAATAAAATAAAAATAAAATAGAAGTTGAGTAGAAGAGAAATGAATGCAAAATGAACTGGTTCCTCAGAGGGTTTAGCCTTGTTACGTGCTTTGAATTAGATGTAGCTGGGTTTGGATTTCGGATCTAAATTCTTAATGAAAATAGTATTTTATGGTAGTGTAGTGTTTAGAAAAATATTTCTTCACGAGCCAATCACTCTTTACCAAGATTTGAGGCTTATATTTGAGAGAAAAATTGTCCAAATATTGTCTCTAAAAGTTTTTTCAAAAAGGCTTAATACATCTGTAGCCCCCTAAACTTGACAATTTTTGTCACTTTGATACCCATACTTACACTTTTGCCATTTAGACACCTCAACTTACCAAAAAAGTGATTTATAAACCATTTTCTCCTAAATTAAAGAAGCATTGAAGTGAGTGTTTTTACTCACACTTACTAGGGTGCCACATAATAAAACATCAGATAAGTAACATTAGTATCGATAAAATTAAAAAATACTTAAAAGTGAATTAATAAAAAAAAAGCTATGTTTCAAATTATCCTCAAATTCTAAACCCTAATTTTCACCATCTATCGCAAATTACAACTCCTTCTCATCCTCATCATCATCATTTGCAAATCATCCAACCTCACTCTCTCCTCCCTAAGCCTGAGCCACCTCCAGGTCTTTTGCCTCCTTCATCTAAACACAATATCGTTGATGTTGATCTCGATACAAATCCTTACCCGACAACTTAATTGTCGACATGAGCTCCCTTATCGGCAACTTCTTTAAACACTGAACCCATAGTTTATCAACTTCCGTTGCCAAATGCTTCTCATCTTTCAAAATTAAGTCCAATCATGATGATGATGATGGTAAGACCATCGAGAAGCCCCCCAACATCATAGAGTATAACATATCAGGGCTCAAAGTGACGATCAAGCTAAAAAACGAAGATGATTTTATCAAAAGAAGGATAAGTTTCTTCTCCAAGTCTAATTGCAGGGACTACACCACCGCACAATCCTTTTTCTTAAGTGCCATAGATTTTCTTCAACAATAAGCTATTTGAAGGTCTGATAGCTTTGAATTCGTTGAGGAACAGTAGAGGTTTCGACTAGAAGTTTAAGGAGAGGTTAGGGTTTGTAACCCTAATTCTATCATATATCTCTCATAAATCAGCAGAGGTTTGAGTTCAAGTTCAAATTTAAAATTTAAGGAAAGCAGAAAAAATTAAGCGAAGAAGAAATAGAAGAAGTGAGGAATGTGAGGAAGTAGTAGATATTAGATTATGAAAAACATAGACTTCCCCTGCAAATAATTTTTACACTTGCAATTTTATTTAATAATGTTGGAATTGCTTCTGTTGCAACTAAAATTGCCACCATTATCTCCATTGTTGTTACTGTCCCCCTAGCTAAGGTATAAGAAGAGTATTAAGACAAGTTAATGGTTGCAAAGGATGAAAAGATAAGGAAAACTTCTGAGTGTCAGGATTCTGAAGTTGCAAGCTTGGGAGGATAAGTATCGAGTGAAGTTGGAGGAGATGCATTGATAGGTATCTCTTGATCTCAACATAGCTACTGCTGCTTCTTTTTAGCAAGAAACATCATTTGTTTTGTCTTTAAAAACTTTTGGTTTATTAGAATTTGAATAGGATTGTGACTAAGAAGAAGAATTGTTAGCTTTATTTCTACACATAGTCTAGTTTTATTTTGCAACTGTAATTAGCTATTGTGTTGGTTATTTCTTATATAAAATATGGGTTTTATTTAGCTGACCCTGGAATTGTATCTTTCTTCCATCCATAAATTTTTGTGTAATTTATATTATATATACTCTATATCCTCTGCTTCTTGCAAATGGTTTTGGTTTTGTTATGATGTTTATTATTTTTTCGTTGGCACCATTAAAATATAGGGTTGAATACTCAAAGAATGAGATATTGAACAGATAGAGATGGGCTTATAGATAGCCTTGGTTGTTTATTTTGCCTATTTTACTGCTTATTGTAACCATTTATTTTTTTAAAATGTATCGCAGATATATAAATGATGGAAGAAATTTTTGGCAATATGTTGTTAGTTCTTCTACTGGTTGCTCAAATTCTCAGTACTTCAAAGAAGATAAGAAAATGGTGGTCGATTTGAAGAATAGAAAGAAAAAGAAGAAGATGAAAGCTCAGGGAATGAAGAAGTAAAGAAGATGATGTGAGTAAAAAATCCCTTTATACACTGAGCATTGTCAACTTTTTCCATTTCACGCACTCATTCGCGTTTATTTGCACGTATCTACCATATCAGCAGAAAATGGTTTATAAATTACCTTTTTGGCAAGTTAAGGTATCTAAATGGCAAAAGTGTAAGTATGGGTGTCAAAGTGGTAAAAATTGCCAAGTTTAGGGGGCTGTGGATGTATTCAGCCAAGGAAAAAAGTCTAAAAGTCCTTGAAAACACCTAAAAAATGGGTATTTATAGAAAAATTTGACCATGAATCCACGAGTGTAGGTTTTTTCCCATGCCCACATTCATGGATTATTTGAATCCACTTGCAAAGGGCCTTCCTAAATGTGCTCTCAGTGTTTTCGAGTCACTTTTGGGCTGATTTTTAAGACTTTTGAGGTTTTATGGCTCTTTTAGGCCCTTTGGGTTCGGTTCGATGGACTTTTTAAAGTTTTTAACAACTTTTGGGCATTTTGATTTGGCTCGATCCCTTAAAGGTTGAACCAGGCTTTGAAAACTTTAATTTGGCCTCCTAAGGTCTTGATTTAGCACTCTAGGGTCTTGGTTTTCATCTAAAATTCAATATTAAGGTTAGAACCCTGTTAGGTTATTTTAAAGGGTGGTTTGGTGTTTTAGACTTCCAGTCTAAAGAATCAGGCACCCAATTCAAGGTTAATAACTCAAGAAGCACATATGAACAACCCTTTTGGGGTTATCCTCTATCTTACTGGTAGGAAACCTTCATCATCGGACCATTTTTAAGGGACCGTCAAAAATCAAGTATCAATAATAACATAATACTTATAATTAATTTTCATAATTTAATAGTGTTCTTCCTTTTTTTAAAATCACACCATATAGAATATTATTTTGAATTTGAATAATTCAAATGTTACTTTAATATGATCTAAGCAACAATACATGTTGATTTAATTTGTATTATAAATATGATGCTTCTCGAGTAAGATTCAAGTGTACATTAATGTAGAATGGAAGAGTGGTTGCTTATGCTTTACGTTAACTAAAGAAGCATGAATAGAATTATCCTACTTATGATTTGAAAATGGTTGTAGTGGTGTTTGTACTAAATATTTGGAGGCATTACTTGTATGGTGTAACGTGTGAAATATACACTCATCATAAGAGCTTGAAGTATATTTTCTAATAGAGAGATTTGAATTTGAGGTAGAGAAGATAGATAGAACTCTTGAAAGACTATGATTGCTCTATTATGTACCATTTGGACAAAGCTAATGTGGTAGCCGATGCTTTCAGTAAAAATTAGCAAGAAGTCTTACTCATATTAGCTCAGAGAGAAGATTGATTATTAAAGAACTGCATGAGTTGATTGATCAAAGATTGACATGGAAGATAACCAAATCGTGTCTAGTGGCTCAATTCAGAGTACGATCAGTATACTTAAATAGAGTTAAAGCAGCTTAGAGGAGGGATCCACAATTGCAGAGAATAATGTCAAAGGTTTAATAGTGCCAATCTAGAGATTTTATAATAATAATAAGGGTGTGCAATGCTTTGACACAATATTGTATGTGCTGGAGGTGGATGATTTGAGAAAGAAAATTATAAAGGAAGCTCATTTTTCTACTTACAATGTTCATCCAGGTTCTACCAAGATATATTATAATTTAAAAATATGTATTGGTGGAATGGAATGAAAAAAGATATTCCAGAGTTTGTATCTAAGTTTCTTACATGTAAGTAATTGAAATTAGAATAATAGCCTTGGGATTGTTGCAACCATTACCTATCCTAAAGTGGAAGTGGATATGATTGCTATGGATTTCATTACTATATTGCCTCATACATCTAGAGGTTATCATGCTATATAGGTAATAGTTGACAGGTTAACTAAGTTAGCTCACATTTTGCTTATTAAAAAGACTTACACTACCAACAGGATGGCAAGATTGTATATTAATTGAATTATCTGCTTGCATGGGTTACCAGAAAGTATAGTGTTAAATATATGAGCTACATTTACTTCTATTTTATAGCAAGAACTGCTAAGGCATTAGGAACTAAACTAGATTTTAGTATTGTCTTTCATCCTTAAACAGATGGTCAGTCATAAGGGACCATTAAGACATTAGAAGATATGTTAAGAATGTGTATAATGGACTTTGATGGTCAATGGGATTTGCACTTGGCTTTAATTTAATTCGCCTATAATAATAGCTACCATGTAAGGACTGGTATGGCTTCATTCAAAACATTATACAATAAAAAATGCAGGTCACCTTTATATTGAAAAGTTGGTGAGAGACAGATAATAGGGTTAGAACTAGTGCAAGTGACTTCAGAGAAGATTTCTATCATTCAACAGAGATTGAGGATAGTTTTTAGCCTACAAAAGGGTTATGTGGATCCTAGGAGGAAGGACGTATCATCCTCTATTAGAGATATGATATTTTTGAAGGTGTCACCGATAAAGGGAGTGATGAGGTTTGGTAAAAAGGGTAAGCTAGCCCCAAGATACATATGACCTTTTGAGATTTATTCTAAAGTTGGTAAAGTGGCTTGTAGATTGTTATTGACACCTAAATTGTCTCAAATTCATCCAATATTCCATGTTTCCATGTTGAGGAAGTACATCTCTAGTTCTTCTTATATTCTTCAACCACAGACAGTAGAGCTTAGCGAAGATTTGACATATGAAGAACATCTAATGGCGATTGTAGATCAATAAGTTCACAAGCTTTGCACAAAAAATATTGTAGGCAGCTGGGGTTTAGTGTGTGCCCAAGTGTTTAGCAACCATGACATTGTGTGGGCTAAGGACTCATTAGGAGATACAATATGAGCTTTAAGCCTATATCGTAGATAGGAGTCGCCACCCGGATAAGATCCGGGACACGCTTTTACAGCAACTGGATCCCACAGAGAGTTCCCAACAACCATCTTTGGGTTTAGAAATCGGGTATGGGCTTTTGGAATACCCACCCAACCTTATGATTGGCCTCCGTTTATGTTTTGTATTTTATTAATTATAATTATTCAGTTATTTCCTCATAATCATGCAAATTGCAATTGTTTCCAATCACTGTTTCAATTTTACACTTAAGCCTAAATCTGCCTATTAGTCCAATTTCATACTTGAAAACCAACACTCATCACAAATAACAATTTATAAAAAAATATACAAAGAAATGGGAGGGAGGAGAAAAGATTACAACCCAATCACACAATTAAAATGGAATAAAATAAAATAAGTAAATGCACGCACAAAAAAAGGAGGGAGGAGAACTGAATTACACCTATAATCATGCAAAATAACAACAAAATAAATAAGATAAAATGATGGCAGAATAAATAAAATCTAAGAACTAATAGGGAATAAACATTTGATGATTAAAAATCATCCTAAAAATCCTACCAATAACAAATTATTATTCTCCCACAAATATAAAAAACATATAAAAAAAGCCACATGTCAATTCTATATAAAATAAAATATGGCACAAAATAACTAAAATTAAATAAATAAACACTTAATAAAATAAAACATCATAATAATTGCATAAAAAATGAAATACATAAATGTAAAGCGTATAAAGATCACAAATCACAAAAAAAAAAGGCATATAGAGATCAAAATTAATATAAATATAATTCTAATAATTTAAATAACTAAATTAAAAATCATGAAATAAATTAAAATAATAAAGCATGCATACTTAAATAAAAAAAATAGAATTAGATAAAATTTGAAATAAAGAAATAAATTCACAAAAATAAACATAAATTAAAGAAAACAGAATAAATTACTGAAGATGCACAAAATAAATATTGGTTTAAAAATGATATGGAGGCGTTGCCTCTGGTTACTCAGGTGATGTCACATCACCTCAGACCAAAGGGGCGACGCCTGACTATCAAACACAGAAGCAAATAGAAATCGTCTAACAGCTTGTTAAAGTTTTAAAACAAACAAAATCAAATATGAATGATCACAGACTTGAAATTACATCCAAATATTTAGAATATCACGCAAAAATACTAAAAGATAAACAAAACTAATAATTCGAATAATCAAATAAGAGAGCAAATAAAGAATTGATATAAATTGAGAAATCAACGATTAAAACAGGGTGTTGTTCCTGTTTAGACCAGGTTTGATGCTCCTAACTCAAACCTTAGAGGCAAATTCTAATTGAAATACTAACTGAATGCAAGAGCTTCCTTTGTTCCTTAAGAATGAACTTTGAATCCCTTCTTTGTATCTCTTTTCTTTGAATCCTTCAGATACTTTTCTCCTTAGCCTTTTGGGAAGAAATGCTTTGTTCTTTCTATCCTCCAACTTCCAAAAAATACCCCAAAAAAGATCCCCCCTTCTCTTCAAATCTTCTCCTTTTTAATTCTCTCCCCTATATTTACTCACATTCAAGTCCATTAAGGAGATTCCAACCCTTCCTCTTCTCTTTGAAAATGCCCCAATTATTGCTGCAGGACATGGGACGTGTAGCTGTAGTGTTTCAGGAGTGTTTAATGCTCCAATTTAACAAAAGAAAATAGATGACATCATAGTGGCGGCACCTCTATAAAGAGGTGTCGCCTCATCAACCTGATGTCATTGAGATGATGCCTCTTCGGTAAGGCGTCGCCTCTTCAACCCTGAACTAAGACAAATTTGTAACTGGGCCAAAGTGGGCTTTAAACGCTCCTTGCGCTTTTGGATTCAGTCTTGAGCTTGTGGTCCATTTTCAAGGAATTTGGACTTTTAAGTTTATTCTCAAAAGGACTTTGGGCTTTTCTTGCATTCAGTGTTTATATCTGTAATCATAGGGCTTTCATTGCGGGTCGATCAAACCAGGTGTCCACAGTTTGCCCCCTTGATTTTTTGAAAAAATTGAATTCATGTAATCAAATATTTTTTATAGAATCAACATGCACAAAAAATAATAAAAATTAAAAAGGACATACTTGATCTTCGAGATTCACTCGAGAGGTAAATTCTTCAAACTTTGCACTGTCAGCCTCTGGTTACAACCCAAGAGGCATTTTTTTAAAATTCGTGCAGTCAGCCTTGAGGTACAAACCCGAGAGGTCAAATTTTAATCTTTATACTGTTAGCCTTGGGGTATAGCCCGAGAGATAATTTTTTAAAATTCGTGCCGTCAGCCTCAAGGTACAAACTTGAGAGGTCGAATTTTAATCTTTATACTATCAGCCTTGGGGTACAAACCAAAGGTCAAATTCTTAAATCCAATCCATCAGCCTTGGGGTATATATAACCCACTTTTCTTCTTTTCTTTTTCAAAAAGATTTACTTTTCTCTTTTCTCTTTCTCTCTTCCCCTTTTCCCGCGCTTTCTTTTGCTATCATGGATACTGCACGAACCCCTGATCTCCCTGAGTGGGACCCCGTATCACCTCCTATACACCCGTTATATACCCTCAGCTTCACGATTCGATATGATATTCCACTCACTGTAAAATTATGCTCTCATATTTGCTGATCGGCTTTTGGAGAGGTTAGTACCTAAACCAATTACTTTTCCCTGTAAATATCATCATGTTATAATTAGTAAACATGTATATATCATTGAAACTAGGAATGAACTGGATTAAATAGGAAAATTTGATAAAAATTAAAATTTATTTATGTTTTCCTACATAAAGGGGCATCGCCTCTTCGATGGGGCGATCGCCTCTTTGTAGAGGTGATGCCTCTTCACTTTGTGGCGATATTCCAGGGGCAATGCTGATGAACCACCATCTTTACTCATAGAGGCATTGCCTTTACACACAGAGGCATCGCCTCTTCAATAGCATTATGCTTAATACTTTGTTAAATCACACCATTTACACATCAATCAAACTTCCCTATTTATTCTATAGTTCGATTCCCACACTTTTAAGGGTGTTGGGAATTTCAGTTGGGCTCGTATTTGGTATAACGAGCTTACCGATGAGTAAAGGTCTGTATATACAACACCGAATTTTATAATTTTATCCTCGCTCTAGCGGATGCTCAAGGATGGACAGACTACCAGCCTTTTCACGCTCTGATGGAGAGATGATTCGACAGCACTCATATGTTCCATCTCCCTTTGGTGAGTTTGCACTGGACCCGATCCCTTTTGCTCTTGTTACCGACAGTATATATGTAGGAGCCCCTTGACGTAAGTCTTCACCGCATGACACCAGACCGCATTACTTATATCGAGCATTTCTAGGTATGATCCTAAATATGAAGGGGACCCATACTATGAGGATTAATTCCATTTGGAGTCATTACACTCATGTTAGAGTTAAGGCAGTTACCACACCTCGTGAGATTGATCAAGTAGTAAGGGCATTCCTGATATACCTGTTGGGCACTACTCTCTTTGTTGACACCGCCAGTTCTATAAACTTGATTTTTCCGATGCCTTTGAGAGACCTAGATTTGGTGGCTTCATATGACTGGGGTAGCTGTGCTTTAGCATACTTGTATAAGAGCATGGATGAGGTGGTACACGGAGCCAGGCGATTCTGCAATTTTTGGCATGCTATTCTAGTATTTTCTTCTCCTTTTGACTCATCTTAAAAACTATCATGATTATTTGTTGATAATTCTCTCTTTTACAGGTCTGGACTTTGGAGCTAGAGTTTATCAATAGGATATCTCATGTTAGCGATGTTCATTTCCCAGTTGTGGCAAGATCGGGCCCTAATGGCACTTGGAAGAGGCACTTGGCTCGTGTGCACATCCACCACGAGCGACTGAACACTCTGACTTATGATGAAGTACCTAAAAAACATAAAACCATAATAAATAACTTATAAACAAAATTCATCCACTTACCTGTATGTTCATAGCTGTGCCCAGACTTATGGGGTTTGTAGGCTAGGTGGACACTAGTTAAGGTCCGTTCGGTGCCATTATCTTTGAAGAGAGTCCTAATTTAAGGACCTGACTGCTAGGCTTAGTATCTCGATGAGAGGATTCTTTTCTAGCACCAAGCCACTAGAGCAAGACGAGTACTATTTTCTCTTCCTCATGCCATTTTATGGACTCATCTACTAGAGGGAGATAAGGTTGACCGAGCCACTGCAGTAGATGATGTTGAAGACTATTCTGAGAGGACCAATACCCAATATTAGGACTTCATACATGCTCATCTGCTGTAGAGGGTGTCTCTATCTACTGCATCCATATCTCAGGTGAGAATATGATTTCATATTTCCACTTATAGATGTCATTTTATTAACTTAATCTTCCATTTTCAGACACCAGCTGTAGGACCAGTATTTAGAGCTAGGCCTTCCACACAAGAGAGACCACCTCAGCGTCACCGCACTAGGCAAAGTGGTGAGGGTACTTCAGCTAGAGCACCGCCCTCTAGAGGTCCTTCAAGTTCTAGCTCGCGGATGATAGCTGGTCGACTTGCTTCCACCCTTGACTTATTGACCCTGTATTGGTTACCCTCAGGTGATCTATCTCGCCAGTTCTTGACATTGGATGAGAGCTTAGAGCCGACATTTGTCCCAAAGACTGCTACACATATAGGCCCCTTCTTTCCTTATTTACTAAATTAACTAGACAAATGATTAGTATTAATACTTCACTAATTACGTAGATTCCTCGAGATCAGGGGGAGTATATGTATCAGCTAATCGAGGCTCAGCGGGACTACCTGATGCATGTGACATAGCAATGGAAGGTAACACAGTCTCCTATTTCTATATGTATGCATGCTTTCATGATTTCTTACCTCTTATTGTGCTTGGACAGGACTAGGATGACATCAGCTAGACTAGGATCATTGCACTTTAGCATCAGGTTACTGCTCTCCAGGTGGACGATGATGAGGAGGAAGAAGAGGAGGATAATGAGAATGATGATAGAGAGGAGGAGCATGCTGATAATGGCAGCGATGGGGAAGATGGTAGTAGAGATGCAGCGGCCACCAATTCAGACACCACTTAGATTAGGATTTTGTTTACTATTCTAATACTGTTGATTTTACATTTTGGAATTTTCAAGTTTAACTTTTATGCTTTGGCCTGACTGAATACTTTGGAAATTTGAATCAATCAAGAATCACAAAAAAAAAATCCCTTCCTTCCAACGGAAATTTGCAATTTATTTGACCATAATCCATAACTAAAAAAATGATTCATTTAGTTATAAAAGCAATCTCAATATAACTCCATATCAGTTTCATCCAGAAGCAATCAGTACAAGTGAATTCCCAAGAGAGATTAACTCTGTACAACTATCACTGTCGCGCCACCTCATCCACAGGGCACTTGTAAGCACCCAATTTCTAGATAGTCGAGTGTGGATGTGATAGAGGAATCCAATGATGAAAATTTATTGCAAATAGGTCTCGAGTATTTGAATTTCAGATCCCAAGGCTTAATTACATTTTTAGGACTCAATTGTAACATTTTTAAGGACCCAATTGTAAAGTTTTTAATTCTTTCATGGGTCATTTCATAATTTTGATCGAAATTGTACATTTCCGATCAGAAAATGCATAATTCTTATCAGAATTATGTATTTTCGACCGAAAACACACAACTCCGGTCGGAGTTGCACTGTTGATTTTTATTTTTTAAAATTTTTCACAAATTTTGATTGGTGGAAAATATTTTGAAAAAAAAAAAGATAATATGTTTTTATCCTGATAATCATGTATTATCAGGTCATTTTTAGATTAAAATTTAAAAAAATATCAAAATAAAACTTTATCTCTTATGATTTGAATCACAAGAGGGGGGTCTCCTACATTTATAAAAAAAACTTACTATTTTTATTGGGGGAAGGCTTTTGATGCAAAGAAAACAAAAAGGCTCTCTCTTTTCTTTCTTCTTACGAGCTTTGGAAAAGAAATCAATTAAGTCAGAGATCAAAATATCAAGTCTGCAGATTCTATTCCAACAACAATACGGTGAACAAATCCATTTTGAGGGCAATCAATACTGCATCCAACATTCTTGATCTATTCTTTTATTTTTATTTTTATTTCACTTCTTTATTTTTATTTCTATTAATTGTTTTGGGATCCATTCTAATTAATTTCTTTTGTGGTTATTTTGTTTTCATGGATGGAGTGACATGGATACGTGAAAAACTACAAAACCTAAGAACAAGGACAGAAAATTACCATTCATGGAGTGCCATGGATTAGATTTTATATTTGAACGTAGATTTTAGGTTTTTTTTTTTATTATTTTATGTTATTTTTATTTATTTGGTTTATTGGGTTGTATTTAATTTTATTTTTTAGTTTGTAAGTAAATTATTGTAATAGCCCCAATAGTGGGAATAGTGGAATCCTTTGTGTGTGGCATTTTTTTTATTTTTAAAATAATTAGTAAATTATGTTTTATTTGGTAAACCTTAATTAAAATAAAAGGTGGCTTTAAATTAATTTGAGGTTGCATGTAAATAAATTTAGGGTTAGAAATCACAGTATGTTTGATCTGTTATTTGTTTATTTTATTTATTTGGGCTTGTTTGTATTTTTATTTGTTTTGGGCCCCAAGCCCACGTTAGGATTAATATAATTAATTAATAGGCCTTCAAAATTGGTTTTAATTTTTAGTTAACTTTAAAATTAATTTAGGTCCATTTAGGTTAAATTAGACTTAGGCCCATTTTATTTAATAAAATAAATTTAGACTTGGCTTAGCCCATTAATTTAGCATTTCTAAAATAAATAGATTTAAGATCACTTCATTTAATTTAAAATTGATTAGAATTAGGCTCATTAAATCAAATCTATTTCCTTAAAATAGTAAACTTAAGCCCATTTTCCTTGGAATTAAAAATAATAGATTTAAGCTCACTAACGTAATTAAAATGTATGCCCACCTTTAGCTCTATTACATTTTGTAAATAAAAATATGTAGATTTAGCTAATTTAAATTAAAATCAAATGTAGAATTAACTAGGGACGATGCGCCTTATGAATGCATTTTTTTATGTGTAATTTCATGACTAGTTGCCTTGGTGCTAGATGGATGATTAATTAGGGTTTAATGAAATTGCATGTAATTAGAGAATAAGATAGTAATTCATAAACTAATTTTAAAGAACACGAGACTAAAAGAAGTTGGTACTGCGTTCCCAGAATTTCCTGGGTGGCGACTCCTCATCTCCACGCCATGTCTTTGTGATATGGTTAGTGTGTCCCTTGGAGCCCTAGCTCAAACAGCGTCGCAGTTGCTAAAATCTTGGATGCGCACTAAACCCCACTGTTTATAGCACTGCCTCAAGGTAATGAGACAATAACAATTCGCCTCTTCAAAATGAGGCATCGCCTCATCGGTGAGGTGATGTTGCAATGACTCATCCACCACCTACCTTCCCACTATAAACCCTAAATTTCTTTATAATATTCCACACAATCACTCCTACCTGCGCCATAACACTTTAATTACCCTCTCTGAGCAATACCAAAACCCCAAAATATGACTGAGAAGAGCCTCAAACAATTGCAACCAGTCTTGAAGAGTTTAGATGGCGACACTTGGACAAAGCTAGAACCCTTTCACCTGTCAATTTTTGGATCTCTACATGCCAAGAAAATTAATTTTCCTTTTCTTCACATTATGGCTCAATTCTAGAACCCTAACAAGCGTGTTTTCCGATTAAACACACTGGAGACATGCCCCCTACCAGAAGAATTTGGAGTTATCTTAGGTTATCAGATGGATTCTTCTTATCAGATTGCTATCCCTCAGGTTGAAATTCTAGACTTACAATCTATCCAACACTAGATGGCTTGGCTGTTCAATCTTCCACCCCAGTCTTCTCTTTGCCATATTTTTGGCACTAAAATTCTGGTAGGATCTTTCTTTAAAGCTATAATAACTATGAATAACAAGAAGGTTTACTAGCCTCGAATGATCCCTCTCTGTCTATATGCAAAATTCTTACTTGTCTCACCTTCTGGCAACTGCGATTTTAAGGTTCTCTATATCCAAGATCAATTAGAAGTAGGACTCAACCCTTTTCTTCTTATTCTAGTGGAAAGTATCATCAGACTAGACAACCTTTCCCAAGCTAAATGATTCTCTGGGAATCAATTATTGTTAGAGGTTAGCCTTTTCTTCTTTTTCTTTTTTTTACTCATCCATCCTTTTTCACCCTTTTTTTAAGGCTTGGTTTCATGAAAATTTGAAACTACTTAAGCCTCCTAGAGACATTGCACATTACAAGGCGAAACATTATCGTACCAGAAAACTTCAGACCATGCCAGAAGATGTCAAAAATTGGTTATCCATATTTCTCGATACTGAAATCCAATGGATGTGTCCATGGTGGAAGCTGCAACACGTGACCATCTGATCTTATGCATACTATGTCCCCATAGCCAGCCTTCATTCTACCACCTTCTATAATCCTACTCGACTTTGCCGACAATATGGACTGAAATAGCTGATTATAGGGCCAGTGCATAAGTTTGAACCTGGGCCCCTCTCTCAAAACTTTTTGGACAAGTTGGTTATAACCTGGCCTCACAGATCCATCCAGATGCACATTGACTACAATGGAGATCAGTCTATTGATGATCAGTATAAGGAATGGATTTATTTACAATAAACAGAGAAGGATGAGTTTATGAAGAATAGAAGGATGAGAGAACTACAGACATCAAGTGCTCAAGGTGCTCGACAAAAGAAAAGGAAAAGAAATTAGTTCATAAATTTTAATCCTCATTTACCTTTTTGTTTGATGGAATTTCCTTTTTAGTTAAACAATTTATAATAAGCATTTTATGCAATATTCAACAATAACAAAGGCAACTAATTTCATTTAATTTAAGCATAAAATGACTATACATTTTGCTTCTGACATATCTCATGTCGTCAAATGGCTTGCCCTTGCAAGTTTTCTAACTAACTATTTTTACTCTCAATCTCCTTTTACAAGGGTCCTTAAGTTTGCCTGGACCGCCTTTTCAAGGTTTTCAATCCAGCAAAACTATTATTTTTATTTTTATTTTTAGTCTCTAATTTTTTTCCTAGACAGCCTCTTTTGAGGTTTTCTCCATAGTGAGACTTTATAGAAAGTACTTCTTGAGCTTATCTAGGTTAATGGGCTCTTTGCCAAATAAGATAGAATATAACAACACCTTTAGAAAGTAACTTCTTCACTAAATATGGACCCACCCAATTTGGCTTAAACTTTCCTACGGATCAGTCATGATTGACTTTATGAGTTTCAACACCAAGTCACCCTCTTTGATCTTGCCTGGCTTAATCTTCTTATTATAAGCTTAGGATATCCTTTTCTAATACAACTGAGAGTGATACATGGCTTTCATTCTCTTCTCATCTAATAACATCAGTTGTGCCAATTGGCTCTATACCCATTGATACTCAGGAATTTTGGACTCTGAGAGAACCTGTAATGACTGAATCTTGACCTCTACTGGTAGCACAGCTTCACACCCATACAACAATGAGTACGGAGTAGCTCTAGTCAATGTTTTAGCAGTGGTCCTATATCCCTATAATGCAAATTGTAGACAACTTGTCTAGTCTTTATAATTCTCCAACATTTTGGACAAGATCCTCTTCACATTCTTATTTGCCTGCGGGATATACGAAGATGATTTATGATGCTCAATTTCATATTCCTTTAATAATTTAGTTGTTTCTACTCTAAACTAAACACCATTATCAGTGATAACATGATGAGGCAACCCACATCTATACATTATGTTCTTTTCTATGAACTTCGCCATTTGTTTTGCCCCAACAGTTGTAAATGATTTCGCTTCAACCCACTTAGAGAAATAGTCATTTGCTACCATGATAAAGCAATGACTATTAGATACCTTTGACCTTATTTCTTCTATAATATCAATTCCCCAGATTACGAATGGCCACGAAGAAGTCAGTCCTTGAAGTTCCATAGAAGGCAGATGGCTAACATCTCCATATACTTGACAGTTACAACATTTCTTCATAAACCTCGCACAGTCAGCTTCCATGGTCAACCAAAAATATCCCTGATGAATTATCTTTATAGTGAGGACTGTTCCATTCATATGCAGTCCATATACCCTTTCGTGAATCTCTTCCATGATCTTTCGTGCCTCGTCATTATCAACACATCTTAAATGTACTGCTATCAGCATCCTCTTATATAACATCCCATTATAATAGATGAACTGTCGAGAAAAATTCCTTAAGGACACCCTCTCCTTCTTATCAGCATCTTTAAGAAATTAAGTCGTTTCCAAATATTGCTGTCAATTATGAAACCAAGGCTTTTCTATAGGGTCCATTAACATTACTCTTATTTCTTCATAACAAGGGGTTCAAGATTTCCTAAGAATAAGTGGTTTGACTTTCGCCTGTTTCCTGCCTTCCCATGTTGAAGCTAACATGGCTAAAGCATTCGCCATTAGATTCTCTTCTTATGGTTGATGAATAAACTTGCATTGGGTGAAAGACAACAAAATAGTATCTAAATAATCCCAGTACAATCTCAGCTTATCTTCTCTTACTTCCCATTTGTTAGAAACCTACTTTATCACTAGCATAGAATCTTCATGTACTGTGAACTCTTCCGCCCCCACATTCTGGAGTGCTTCTAATCCAAAAATGCAGGCCTCATACTCTGCTTGATTATTGGTGAGTTCAAATTCTAATCTTTTTGCCATCCGGATCATCTCTCCTTCTAGTGTGACCAAAATTACACTGATGCCTGCTCCTTTACTGTTAACCGCCCCATCAAAATACATCATCCAACCTTGGATCTCTATTACCCCCAGGTGCTTATCTGGAAACTCCAATTCCCATTCCTGTTCTTCATCCACCTGATTTTAAGCTAAGAAGTCTGCTACCGCTCTCTTTTTTACAACTTTCCTTACCACATAGTCTATATCAAACTCAGTAAGTAGAACTAGCCACTTAGGTAACTTTCCTGTAAGTGATGAAGTCTGCTAAAGATATCTGAGAGGGGCATGTTTGAAAACTGCCTGAACTCTATAAGACTGGAAATAGTTAAAAGTTTCTTAGTTGCCCAGATTACAGCCAACCATGTCTTCTCAACCATATTGTAATTAGCCTCGTAGGGTAAGAGTTTCTTACTTAGATAATACACAGTATGTTCAACCTTTTCTTCGCCCTCTTGAGCTAACATTGCACCTACTGCATCCTTCTCAATTGCCAGATAAAGGATTAAAGGTTTACCCGCTCTTGGTTGTTGTAAGACTAGAGGATTTATCAAGTAATATTTAATAGTTTCAAAAGCCTACTAACACCTGTCATCCCAAATGATGAGCTGATTCTTCCTCAAAAGCTTAAAGATTAGTTCAAAAATAGTGGTTAGTTTGGCTATAAACCTACTAATGTACTGTAATCACCTGATAAGCCCTCTAACTTCTTTCTCATTCTTAGATGCTGGCATCTCTCTAATAGCTTTAACCTTATCCGGATCCACCTCAATTCCCTTCTGACTGACTATATGCGCCAAGAGCTTCCTTGAGGTTACTTCAAATACACACTTCTTCAGATTTAGCCTGAGGTTATACTTTTTAGCTCTTACTAAGAACTTATCTAAAGCCACAAAGTGTCCTTCTCGGGTTGGATACTTCACCATCATATCATCCACATATACTTCTATCTCCTTATGGATCATGTCATGTAACAAAGTGGTAGCCATTCTCTGATAAGTAGCTCCCGCATTCTTTAGTCCAAACGGCATGACTAAATAGTAGTAGATTCCCCATTTTGTGATAAAGGACATTTTCATCTTATCAATTACCACCATCATGCTTTGATTATACCCTGAGAGTACATTGCACTAAAAGCTGCACAATTCACCAAAGTGTCAATATGAAGTAAAGGAAAGTCATCCTTCGGGCAGGCTTTATTCAAATCCCTTTAATCTACACATATTATGACTCTCCCATCTTTCTTAGGAACCAAAACTATGTTATCCAACCATTGGGTGTGTTCTACAACCTCCAAGAATTTAACTTTCATCTGCTTTCCCACCTCCTCTTTAATCAAGAGAGCCCATTTTGGCATTAGTCTCTTCTTCTTCTTTTTTACTGGTGTAACGTGAGAATATGTAGGGATTCTATATTTTGTAATTTCTCTATCAATCCTAGGCATGTCCTCATAGCTCCAAGCAAATACTTTTTATCTTCTTATTAATATTGCTTTCATTTTGTCTCTCTCAGCAGTAGTTAAATCAAAAGTAATTAGTATATTTTTTAGGGTTATCATTTTTGCCTAGATTAAATGATTAATTTTGCACAAAATTAACGTTAAATATATATATAAAATGATAATCATAAATAGAATAACCATTAGGAAACACATTATACAAATAAGCAAAGTCGGATTTCATTGCCTTAACTTTTGAGAAAAATAAATCATCAGTTTCAAATAGGCTAGCAAGAGAATATCAAAGTCATCATAAAAAACCATCAATAATAGAGTTATGAATAAAGGTCTCGAACTTCGGCTCCTCTTCCTGACTAGCAGCATTCTTCAACTCCACAGCAATAATGTCCTCCAATTTTAGAGCCAACACTAACTCTTCTACTATTATCTCCTTAGCTGCAATTGTCTTCATTAACTCATTCACATATTCAGCAAATATCTCAAATCCCAAGACTAACTTCCTATCCAGCATTAGAGGTTTAGGCTTTCCCATGTACGGATACCTAATGCCTTCTTTAACAAGTTTCTACCATAGTGTCCATTTTCAGCTTTAATATTTAAGTTCTCAGATTCCTGATACCCTACTCCATATTACAGGATTGGCACCTTCTTCTTAATGAATTCTGATGGGCCACTCTGATTTTCCTTAATCCCAAACCAGGCATGAACTTCATGTTTCTCATCATACTCATGATCTTCTCATCTAGTTCATTTTCATAGATCATATAGACCTCAAAACTGGGGCTTATAGGAATTTCCTTGGGAGCTAGCTTTAAAGCAGCCACAACAGCTTCAGTTTTTACAGAAATAGTAACAACCTTCCCCTCATGTTTAGATGGACAGTGGATAGTACACCTCCCAAAGGATGAAGCCAAGGCCTTCCCAGAAGAATAGCAAAAGTCATCGAGATATAAATTACATGCAGATCCACCCAAGTTTCAACAGGCCTAATCTTGACTAATGCTCAGAATGTTCCTTCAACAGGCCTCTTCATATCATTATAGGCCTTAATAATCACATCATACAACTTTAGGTTAGCCACTGTGAGTCCTAACTTGGGCAGAATCTTGAGGGGGTATATATTAATAGCAGAGCCATTGTCCACCATTACACAATATGTCAGCTTACCTTTTACCTCAGCCTTAATGAACAAGGCCTTGTAGTGTTCCCTTGCCTCCAATGGAAAGTCATCATCAGTAAATACAATAGCCCCCTCAAGGCTTTCCATTAGTGAATTCACCATTTGCTCAGGAGTGAAGGTTGTGGGGATTTTCTTTTGGTCAAAAGCTTCGACTAGTGCCTCCTAATGGGCTTTGGAATTCATGAGCAATTCTCAAACACTAGCTACATACTTCACTTCTTTCTTAGGGTCTTCTTTTGATTATTCTTTCTTCCCTTCCTCATTCTTAATCTCGGTTTCAGCCCCAAATACTTGTTTAGTCTCATTCTCCTCCTCCTTATTTTCATCAACCCTCCTAATCGACTAATTCCCTCTTTCTTCATCATTGTCCTATATATCAATTTGTCCTTTTTCTTCATTAGAGCTCCAGATATCCAAAATACTAACAAATATTTCAGTGGGTTGTGGGTTCTGTGGTTCAAGGTCAGATTTTGGTGAGCTAGGTATGGTATCAATAAAAGAGTTTAAGACTTGCTCTTCTGTTAAACTAGTGTTAATCATGAGGATAGGTGCATTTGGAGGTGGAACATTTCTATAGTTGGGTAAAGGGTTGTTTTGGGTGTTTGGCTTTCTAGATTCCGGGTCAGTGATTTTGCTTGAATCAATCAAGTCTTGAATCTCATATTTCAGCTTGGCACAATTTTTGGTATCATGACCGATGACTTAAAAAAACTTACAGTAGAGTTTTGGGTTGGCATTTGGCAATGGTTGTTTCAAAGGTAAGGGTTGTAAAAAGTTCTTCTCCGTCAGCTTCTCCAAAACTTTTGAAAGAGGCCTACCCAGGTTGGAGAATCTTTAGGGTTGCCTTATAGCATTGATCTATACATTACTGCTTGAACTGATTCCTTCTTTGCCCTCAGATCTTCCACCCAAAAACTTCTTCTCTTGTGCTAAATCTGATTCCTTCTAAACCCCAAACCGATACAACTCCTCAAAATTTCAGATTCCAAGGTCCCTCAGCTTATTAAAAAGGGGAGGAACACACCCTTCCATGGCTAACACTAACTAATCAGCTTCTACAGGCCTGTGCTTCATTTATGCCAATTTTTCCCTCCATTTGGTTAGATAATCGATGAAAGACTTGTTGACCCTCTGTTTAGTATTTTGCAAATCTCTCAGGG
Source organism: Mallotus repandus (assembly GCA_949671775.1). Classification (NCBI taxonomy): domain Eukaryota; kingdom Viridiplantae; phylum Streptophyta; class Magnoliopsida; order Malpighiales; family Euphorbiaceae; genus Mallotus; species Mallotus repandus. The sequence goes on from CATIWM010141992.1 coordinate 29,190, forward strand.
AGACTTCTAATTGAGTATTAAGGTCGTATTATTTCATAAACGCAGCACATAACTCTTTCCAGTCACTCTACACATGAGATTTTAGAACATAGTACTAATGGATGGGAGCACCCTCTAATGGCATGGGAAACTACTTGACGATATGTGCTTTTGGTCAATTCAATTGCCTTTATATAAGTCACATATTGCTTCAAATGCAAATGTGGATCCTCAATCCCAGTGTACTTCTTTATGTCTGGGAACTTAAGCTTTCAAGGTAATGGATCATCATCCTCATCTAAGTTGAGGTCAGTATAATCCAATGGAGTATCAATTCCTTTTTCTTTCATCATCATTTGGACATGAGTCATAGCCTTGGTCATGTTCTTAGCCCAGTCAATTTTTTCCATAGTTTCAAAAATATCCACATTCTGCCGGCCCACAAGTTCTGCCAATAGAGTTTCCTGATCATCCTTTATATGCCTTCTTATAGAGTTCTCAATATCAAGGTCAAATAGGGGTGGATGGTGTATCGGTTGTTTCTATTTAGTCAGCCCTATTATTTCTGCCATCATTTCTTGCATAATAGTCTGAGTTTGCTCAGTTAATTCTGCTTTCAGCTATTCCTTGAATGAATCAGGGTCAAAACTACTTAACGTTGTTATTTTTTCAGGGATTCTGACCAAATGGCTGGTGCTAGATTGTGTCGAAGTGGATGACTGATATAGATTTGTATCTGGAATCACTACAGGTTAGAAATATGCATGGCATGTATGCATGAGATGTAGGTTCACTTTATTATTAAAGAATATAAAAACACACATTCTAAGACACAAACATAGTTCATAAGTGACAATCTCCACCCTTATTTCTCCTACACACGTGTTCAAATGGTAAGTTTCTTGACCTAGGATTTTTGGTCTAGGTTTTGATTATCAACAGGGGATTTTGATAATCAAAATCGACATATGCAAGATAACTCTCAAAACGATACAAGCAAGTAGCAATTATTTTGAAGAAAACCAAAATCCATCTTAATATGTCATAGCAAGCATTAAAAGCCCGTCTTGACATAGTCCATTTACAATGGGCTTGGGTTTTATTTCAAGAATTACTATATGGCATAAGACACATGCATTTGGAAAATCCTAAGGGAAATTACTAAGTCATTACATGAGCTGAGTCTTGGGTAATAGGCTTCGGCTCCCACAACGATATACCTCTATTACGTCTCCCTACTCAAGGGTCAATGCAACGTGGATTAGTACGTGCTATAAGTGACAATAGCCACATACTCCACCACCAGGTTTGAGTGAAACACATGTAGTAAAGCAATGACTATCATCGGGTAATCAGGAACTTATGCTCATTGTGTGAAATTTGTGTAGTGAATGCAAAAAGAAATAATAGAATAATAAAAATAAAACATTAGAATCAGTTTCTCTATCCCTAGTGGAGTTGCCACTATAGGCGAAAGGGTTTAACGCGCACCCAAGTGTTTGAAAACAATAACACTGTGTGGGCTCAGGGCTTACTAGGAGATACAATATGGTATTTAAGCCTATATCGGCTATAGCAGTCGCCACTTGGATAATACCCGGAACACACTTTTACAACAACTGGATCCCACAGAGAGTCCCCAGCAACCGTCCTCAGAGATTGGGTTCGAAAACTGGGTATGGGCTTTATGAATGCCCACACAACCTTGCGGCTAGCCTCCGTTTGTGTTTTGTGTTTTATTACTTTTAATTATTAAGTTATTTCCTCATTATCATGCAAATTGCAATTGTTTCCAATCAATGTTCCAATTTTACACTTAAGCCCAAATTTGCACAATAGTCCAATTTCATACTTGAAAACCAACACTCATCACAAATAACAATTTAAAAAAAAACATACAAAGAAATTGGGGGAGGAAAAAGATTACAACCCAATCACACAATTAAAATGGAATAAAATAAAATAAGTAAATGCACACACAAAGAAAGGAGGGAGGAGAAATGAATTACACCCTTAATCATGCAAAATAACAACAAAATAAATAAGATAAAATGATGGCAGAATAAATAAAATCTAAGAACTAACAAGGGATAAACATTTGATGATTAAAAATCATCCTTAAAATCTTGCAAATAACAAATTTTATTCTCCCACAAATATAAAAAACCTACAAAAGAAAGCCACCATGTCAATTCTATATAAAATAAAATATGACGCAAAATAACTAAAATTAAATAAATAAACACTTAATTAAATAAAACATCATAATATTTGCATAAAAAATGAAATACAAAAATGTAAAGTGTATAAAGACCACAAATTACACAAAAAAAAAGACATAAAGATCAAAATTAATATAAATATGATTCTAATAATTTAAATAAGTAAATTAAAAATGATGAAATAAATTAAAATAATAAAGCATGCTTACTTAAATTCAAAAAAAGAAATCAGAATCAAATAAACTTTGAAATAAAGAAATAAATTCACAAAAATAAACATAAATTAAAGAAAACATAATAAATGATTGAAGATTCACAAAATAAATACTAGCTTAAAAATGATATGAAGAGGTGTCGCCTTTGGTTACTCAGACATCGCTCGTTTAAAGCAAATAGAAATAGTCTAACAACTTTTTAAAGTTTTAAAACAAACAAAATAAAAAAGGAACGATCACTGACTTGAAATTACATCCAAATATTTAGAATATCATGCTAAAATACTAAAAGATAACCAAAGCTAATAATTTGAATAATCAAATAAGAGAGCAAACAAAAAATTGATATAAATTGAGAAATCAACAATTAAAATAAGGTTTTCTTACTATTTGGACCAGGTTTGATGCTCCTAACTTAGCCCTTAGAGATGAATTCTAATTGAAATACTAACTGAATGCAAGAGTTCCCTTTGTTCCCCAAGAATGAACCTTGAATGCCTTCCTTGTATCTCTTTTTCTTGAATCCTTTAGATACTTTTCTCCTTAGCCTTTTAGGAAGAAATGCTCTCTTCTTTCTGTCCTCTAGCTTCCAAAAAATGCCCCCAAAAAGATCCCCCCTTCTCTTCACCTCTTCTCCTTTTTAATTCTCTCTCCACATTTACTCACATTTAAGTCCATTAAGGAGATTCCACCCCTTCCTCTTCTCTTTGAAAATTCTATAATTATTGCTGCAAAACATGGGATGTGCAACTAGAGCATTTCAGGAGTGTTTAATGGTCCAATTTCAAAAAAACAAATGACATCACAGAGGCGATGCCTCTATGAAGAGGTGTCACCTCATCAACCTGATGCCGTCGAGATGACACCTCTTCAGTAAGGCGTCGCCTCTTCAGCCTTTAACTGAGACAATTTTATAACTAGGCCAAAGTGGGCTTTGAGGGCTCATTGGGCTTTTGAATTCAATCTTGACCTTGCGATCCATTTTCAAGGAATTTGGACTTTTAAATTCATTCTTAAAAGGACTTTGGGCTTTTCTTGCATTCAGTGTTTATATCACTCATCATTGGGCTTTTATTGCGGGCCGATCAAACCAGGTGTCCATAAATATTCTTATGGTAAAAGTGTTATACAACAACCACACAATAGAGGACTACACTTGGGAGACAGAGATGGACATATGCAGTCAATACCCCTACCTATATGAACTTTGAGGTGAGATCTCAAAATTCGAGGATGAATTTTCTTAAAAGAAGAATGCAATAGTTAGAATTTTTATTTATTTAAAAAAAATATCCTGAAATAAGATAAAAAAGTGGGAAAGTGGGAAGGAAAAAATTTATGGTTAAGCCTTTAAACTTTCCACCCTTTTGCTACAGTGTCCAAACTCCTTTCCCTTTCTGCTCACCAGCCAAATGGCCACCACACCTCACTAAATTTTAACCATAGCTTCTTCTCATCATCTTATACAAATTTATGGTTTTTGTTTCATCGAAAATAGAGTAGAATTTTACAAAAAAGGCCTAGAAGTTTCGGCCAAAACTTCCATCATCGGATCAACCTCTGCATCATCGGATCAACCTCTGCATCATCGGTCAACCATAGCCACCACTACCACCTTGCTGCTCATCCTCTTAGGAGTTTATAGACACTAACCACACTTCCGATCTACTTGGTTTGGACTTTCGTCGAAGCTTGAATTAAAAATTGGACTATGTTTACATCTTGACAATTTCGACAACTTTACAGGTGATTTTATTCGACTAGTAGGTAATCTAGGACCTTTGAATGGCTGTGGTGATGATTTTGAAAGATCTAAGCGTGTTGTAGGTCACAGGCGGTGAAAATTCGACAATCTCTCCTAAATTCTAACGATGGACAATGACCAACTCAAAAAAATTGAGATTTTATTATTAATAAACAATATAAATTATAGTGATGAATTTCTATAATTGCAGTAAAGTCTAAATCCTTTCAGGTAATGAGATAAAAATTTCAGAATGGTTATGACAAAAATTATTTTGTTTCCATTTTAATTCATTTAGCTAGTCAAAAATATTCTTGTAGGCTCAAATTTTTTATTCAGAGCATTCACCAATTTATTTTGATGATTCTTTGATTTTAAGAATTTTTTATAATTTTTAAGAATTATGAGGAATTTATTTTCTACAAATTCATTTCATAGATATTTTTGTTATATAGAGTTCTAGAGCGGGAGCCACAGAGATTAGGCAATCAAAGATTATTTGTTGGAAACTTTATGATATCTTAATATTATGAAATTTTAATATTATGAAATTTTTGCTGGAATTGCATGCATCATAGAAAAAAAAAAAACTAAAATATGGAATTATGAAACTTTAATGTTATAATAGATATTATTATTGAAATAATGATTATTTTATTTATTTACGATAAGGATGATGATTATGGTTTGTATAATTGATATGAATATTAGTAGCATAGATAAGTTTCATTAAGTGTATGATTTTATTTAATGTTGCTATTTATACAATTTCAAAGAGTTGTTTGAGTTTTAAATTTGTTGCATATAAATGTTTTGGAGAAATTAGTAGAACATGCTACTTGGTGGGTGTTGCCAAGATCATGTGCGCACTGGTTTGATCTTGCGTCAGGTATATATTGGTAATTGGGCTCGGTAGAGCTTGTTATCTCAAGTAATATTTTTGAAACTGGCTCAATGGAACTTGTTCTCTTGGACCGGAGTTCAACATGGACCTCAGTTGAGCTTGTTCTCTCAGGACATCGGTACTAAATTAAGTGACTTAATTGTGGCTATAATTCGATTGAGCATGGTCTCTCGGGACAATAGTCATTTGGATTTAAGAGAGTTGAAAGACTAGTAGACTCGAGGTTTAGCGTTCTACCGTGGACTCCTATTGAAATGTTTTTATTTAATATTATTTTCACATATATAATTTATTATATTATAAGATTTATGAATTATTGAATATTTCATAGTAATATATTTTATTTTTATCGAATAATTTTATCAAATTAGAGAATTTTAATATTTCTTTACTTAATAATTTTTTTTATGGTTTTAAATAAGTGTTTTAAAACCAACATATAATTCATAATATTAATTCACTCAATAAAGATTTGATTCCCCTCAATATTATTTTTCTAGGATTTCATAGATATTCTGATAGTTGTCATCCTCTACACTGGATTTCTTCTTCCCTAGTCATTTTTTGTAGGTCTCATTAATATTAAATATAATGTACTTATATTTTAGATACCACAGTAGCTGCACCTTTGCATTTGTGGACGAATGAGAAATCATTTGTGAATTTATTAGGCCTAAAATATGTATCATGGTGTGATGTATCTTGTTGGTTGATGAGTTTGACTGTAGTAGTTGGTTGAATGTATATTGGGAGTGTATTATTTATTTGTAGGTTTTTAATATTCTGGTTATGAGGGAAACTCTGTTGGATTTTTTTAAAACTTATTAAAAAATTTAATATTAAATAAAGATTGGGTACTGTGAGTGAAAATTTCTAGTGTTTTTTATAGTTGATGCTTGTTTTTGTAATTGAATTCTATTTTTTTGGTGATAAATTAAAATAATTTATCAAAAATTTAAAATTAAATTTTTTTATGTTAAAATTTACAAAATGTTCAATTAAAATTATAATTTTATTCTAACATATAAACTTAAATAAATATTTTATAATTATTAAAAGTGAAAAATATATACAATATATTTCGTATTAAAATATTATTGTATTAAACTACTATTTAAGTCAACTTGTGAGTTTCCAAGCAAATTTTTTACTATTTTATATGAATTTCAATATATAATAAGTTTGAATAGATTTTTATTAAACTGGATATTAATTTAAATAGAACATTTCAATTTTATATAAAAATCAAGATAAAAATTAAAAAATATAAATTTTAACTTAAAAGCTATAAAGTTCAAAATTTTATCACCAAAAAATAAAATAAAATTTTGTAAGTAAGTATAACTACAAAAAAACTCAAAAAACTTTGCTCATGGTACCCAACCTTTAGTGAAGATCATATTACAATATCTCATTTTTAGTATAGGTCATATTATATTGATGTGTTAGGTAGCAAAATATCACACCATAGAAGTGTGACACATGGTGGTACGTTGTGCCATGTGTCTCATCTTTTCTCCTCAAGTATGACATGGCGCTAACATGATACCACGTGTCACAATTATATAATGTGGCATTTTGCATGTATGACTCATCAACATTATTTGCCATGTCAGATGCCACATGGCATGCTACATACTCAGCTTTGGTCAAAAATTGGATCCATATACTTTATTGGTAATTCAAAAAAAGATATACAATTTTAAGTGGCTAAAAAAGTAAGATACCATAATAAAATTTTTGCTAAAGGTTGGATATTTAAGTACAATCAAATTCTATAACTTTTTTTAATGAAATAATTTCTATAAATTAAAAATTAATTTTAAAGGTTAACTCCCTATAAATTAATTTCTATATATATATATATATATGTATGTATGTATATATATGGAGAAGAGAAGGTTTTTTATTTGGGTGAACTCCATAGAGAGTTAGAACACTTACATATTTACTTTAAAATTACCATCTTAAATAGGAAGTGGAACCGACATGGTACCAATACACGTCGTTTCAGTAATATAACGCTAAAATTTTAAACACACCACCGGTGTGGTACATTATCTATTCTATGTGTATTTGTGTTGTGATTAAAATTTAATCAAGTTGCAAGATGGCCATAGATTCGTACCACTAAGAAAAGTGTAGAAAAACCAATAATTTAGAAACAAATATCAATTCTTATTAGTAAAATATCTATTCAAATTAATGTAAAATTCAAACTTAATAAAATTAACATCAATGTGCTTAATGAAATTAACATCAATTTAAGCATATATTTAATTTAATATTAACATTAGTCTAAATTAAGATCAATGATAAATTCAACTAAACATGTTACATTCAAACTGAATGTCAATGTCCTTAATGAAATTAACATCAATGTGCTTAATCTAAACTAACATCAACTGAAACATATATTCAAATTAATGTTAAATTTAAATTACATGTCAATGTGCTTAATGAAATTAACATTAATTTAAACTAAAATCAATTGAAACATATATGCATATTAATGTTAAATTTAAATTACATGCCAATGTGCTTAATGAAAATAACATTAATCTAAACTAACATTAATGTTAAATTCATAAACATGTTACATTTAAATCTAATGTCAATGTGCTTAATGAAATTGAAATCAATATGCTTAATCTAAACTAACATCAACTGCAACATATATTCAACATAAATTAATGTTAAATTTAAATTACCTGTCAATGTGCTTAATGAAATTAACATTAATTTAAACTAACATCAATATTAAATTTATAAACATGTTACATTTAAAATTATTGTCAATGTGTTTAATGAAATTGACATCAATGTGCTTCATCTAAACTAACATCAAGTGAAACATATATTCAAATTAATGTTAAATTTAAATTACATGCCAATGTGCTTAATGAAATTAACATTAATCTAAACTAACATCAATGTTAAATTCGTAAACATGTTACATTCAAACCTAATATCAATGTGCTTAATGAAATTGACATCAATGTGCTTCATTGAATCAACTCTTCCCTGTTGAAATTACTTTTTTAATCTAAATTAACATCAATATTAAATTCATAACTTGCTAATAAATATTTGAATTGGATGTATTAGTATGTCCCCTCATAATAAATCATTATAAAATTATAAATAACAAATTAAATTGATTAGCCCAATGGTTTATCTTCGTGACCACATCACATATCATATTGACCGCATTGCATAACAATCACCATGGTATGTACATTCACAATATATGGATTTTTTGTCACAAGTGTTAAGTTAAAATCAACGTGTATGTATATTCACAGCACGCTTCTCACTACCAAACGTAAAATTAATTTTGCCACCACTGTCATTAATATAGTCAAGTGTTGCATTTTAAACTTTAATTATAGTCACGTATTGCATTTTAAACTTTAATTATGGTACATGTACATTGGAAATACAAGGCTAATTAAACACACCTTTCCTTTACTTCACCAAAAAAAGAAAAGGACAATTCAATCTTTAAATCATGCATTAAATGTGCATTAATTATTTTTATATATTGAGATACTCCTTCCATTCCAAACTAATTATCTTATTTTAGTATTTCACTTGAATCAAGAAAATATTTAACAGGTTTAATTATAAGAAAAAAATAAGTAAATAGGACTAAATTACCATTCTCTAAATATATTTAAAATTTATTATTTATTGCTATAAAAATAATTGTGGCACATTCTCCTATTCCACTCACACTTCCACCTATTCTAATATTCCAAGTAGTATTGATTAATTCAATCACTTCCAATTTCTAATTACTAAAATTTTGGAATACAAAACAACAGTGTGAAAATAGGGTTGAAAAGACTTATAGAATTTTCAAAATAAATTAATATATATAAAGTTAACACAAGGATAAAATATGAAAGAAAAAATTAATGTTGTATTAGATATATAAAAGTAATAAATAATTGGAATTTTTTTTATTTCAAAAAGTGACAATTAGGTTGGAATGTAGGGAGTTGATTCTATCCATTAATCTCTTCCTTTAATGTGTGTATGTATATATGTATGCATGTATGTATGTATATATACAGACCCTCAAATTTCACGGGTTTAAAGTTTTAAACCTTTTTACTAATTTTTTAATATAAATTATTTTCTTTTGTTCTTGAAGTTTTATATTTCTAATATTCATACCATTTTTTTACCTTTTAACACTTTTAAAATTTTTTCACTGGTAAAAAACAAATTTAGTTATTTTAATTTCTAATATTTTAAATTAAAAATATAAATTTATATACATTTTTAAATAATTTTAAATTTTAAAAATAAATAAACAAGTTAATGTTAAGATAAAAAAATTATAATAAAACTACTATTTTTTCAATATTTTAAATTATATTATTTTTATTTTCAATAAAACTTATATTTTCAAAATAAAATATTATGATGAAAAATAACACCATAATTAAAAGATATTATAATAAAAAATAATTTATAATTCGTTAAAATTAAAATTTTATATTTTTAATACATTTCTAATTTTTTTTACAAAATTTTAATTAAATTATTGTGAATAAATTTTTATAATATAAATTTTATAAATAGTGGATACCGATTCATGTCTGTACATCACTAAAAATGGTGATAGATTTTTCAAGCAACTCAAACTTTTTACAACCTTCAATTTTTTTTATCATGCTTTTTGTGTACATGAAAAAAAAATTATATTATAAAAATTTATTCACAATAATTTAAAATATTGTGAAAAACAGTAGTATTATTATAATTTTTTTTATCTTAGCATTAACTTATTTATTTATCTTTAAAATTTAAAATTATTTAAATATGTATATAATAATTTAAAATATTAGAAATTAAAATAAGTAAATTTAGTTTTTACCAGTGAAATTTTTTTTAAAGTGATATAAGTGTCAAAAAATAAAAAATGGTATGAATGTTGGAGATATAAAACTTTAGGGACCAAAAGAAAATAATTCGTGTTAAAAATTGATAGAAGGGTTTAAGACTTCAAACCTTGACATTTAAGGGTCTAAATATTCAAAAAGAAATTTGAGGGAGCCAAAGCCAAAAATCTGAAAGTTTTAGGGGCTCAGGATGGTTTTGCCTATATATATTTGGCAAAAACCAAAATTTGGGTCCCTCAGCTTTACGACTTTTTTTTATTGAGTCCCTTTCTTTTAATTTTACTTTAAATCGTCCCTGAACTTCTATTTTCTCGACATTGAGGACACATGAAACGTGTCTGTTAAATTGAAAATGGAAGTTGGACAAACTTTGACACCTACGTCATCGCCACATGGGAAAAGAAGATTGAGAAGCTTCTTAGGGAAGCTTGTTAAAAAACATCACCGTTTGGGATAAGCTGAGAGTTATATCCATTTATTAACTGTCATACATCGAGTTTTGACTATCCCCAAAAAGGTCCAATAATGAAAATATCTCCTTGAATATGACATGTGTCTGTTCATTCGTACCACCTCTAGGGCGTGCCGTGAGTCTAAAAAGCCCGAAGCAAGCCTCTAGAAAGCTAAACCGGCCACCAAATAATTAAGTCACACCATGATTTTATGAATTATGAATTATCGAAATGATAAGTAGCTCATTTCGAGCAATCGTAGCTCATTTTGAGCAATCGTCGCTCAAAACGTGCAACTTGTTAGACTAGTGTTCATCTCGTAAGACCACAGTTCAACTTCGTGAAAGTTGGAAGCCAATTTTGACAAAACAGATGTCAAAAACGCATCCAAAAGTCCTAAAAACCTTTTGAAAGTGACCCCAGAATAGTGTACGTAATCCTAAGAAGTAGCGCATCAGCAAATTTATAACGCATGACCACACGTTATAAAACGAACATCAGAAATGCGTTTCGGAGGTCCAAAAACCTTTAAAAGCAACCTTGGAATAGCACGCACATGCTTCGAAATCAACATGTGAGCACATTAATTGCGCATGATCACGCACCCCCAAGGCGTGATCACGCGTATTTTCACTATTTTTCCCTATAAATAGGGGTCTCTATCTCCCATTTAAGTGGGCTAGAGTTGGAGCCGACACACGCACTAAAATACTGTCAAATTTAAGACTCATGAGTCCTAATTTACACACTTTTGGCTCACCTACTATGTTTTTCATAGGATTTTTTTTCATACCGACTTAAACCAAATCCACCCACATCTTTGTCAAAGCACGCTTCAAAGGTATATGAATTTACATTTTACACGTAATTTTCAACCTCTCGACGAGGACAACTTGAAAATTGCATGAAGCAAAAGCTTCAAAAACTCAAAAACAAGCTTAGTTGAATCTAAGGACCAAATAATAATTTTTGCATGTTTATTTTACTTCTTTGCATTTTACTTTTATTGCCTCCAATAGTTGAGAAATTGTTGTGATTGTGTGGTGTGACTGGCAATTTGCATTCTGATTGAATAATCTTTGCTTTATTTTTGCTTATAATAAATTGTTATTTTTTTGCATCAAAATGCATTTAATAATGTGAAAGTTCACATTTCTGAGCTAAAGCTTCCATTTCATGGTCCAATGATGCAATCATGCATCTTTCATTATTTCTCTACTATTTAGAAATATTTTATAATAATTCCCGCAAATGCACATGATTATGCCTATATTGTCTCTTTTGATTAAGTGAGTATTCCCTGCTTACTTGTTATCTGAGTGGATGAATGGATGGAATCGCACATAGTTGTGCTAACCTCTATTTTGCAGGCATATCTTTATATTAGGATTAGATTTACATTTTCACACCCCTTTCTTCCTTTTTGAATGTATTTTCTAAGAAAGCCCTATAAATAATCATACTTACTCTCCTTTAT
>CATIWM010141999.1:0-13955 GCA_949671775.1 Mallotus repandus
TAGAACAATATTTAGTTCTGCAGCTGTCCATAAGCAAGGTGCGCAGGTCCACTACCATCTGGCTCCGGACCAAAAGTACCTAACGGAATGATTACTTATCTCAGATAGGAGATGCTAACGGAGATGGGAAACCTCTCTTCCGCATGTGTCTATCGATCTCCTGTCAAGTATGCTCCCTGGGCAGAGACTACCCAGAGGGTAGTAATTTTGGATAGATAGAATATCTCCGCATAGACATTACATTAAGTAAGGAATGTAACTCTCGAAGGATCAACCACTATTCTTTGGAGCTGAAAGTATTGGATACTTAGACACTGTGGTATATTTTATTTTGTACCAGTTCTTGATTAGCAAAGAAATTATGCAGATGGAGGTTATCGATACAGATAAATATCCAGCTATATTGCAGTGGATTGGATATGGAGATATATTGATATTATGTCTTCAATCAACTTATATTGCCTGCCTGCGAATCAAGATAATCTTGCTTATATTAGAGCTCCCATTGAAGCTGCAAAATCTGCCTCCAAAGAGTAGAGACCATAGCGCTACAGTAGTACTGTCTTTAAAATTCTGTAATAGATCAATGTGTTTAATTGTTATATTATTATTATTATTATTTGCTGTATGCGATGGTTATTGTATCATATTTAATTCCACAGGAGTTTACCAAATTTTACACTAAATTTTATTTTGATTCCATAACTTTAATTTGTAAATTTTTAGTTATAAAACATTGATTTTTTTTTTTGTGAACCACTGGTATCTAGAGTCCATTAAACTCTAACTAATCCAGTTCGACCCGGATAGAACTACAAGGGCAACAAAGGTATTCCAACAACTATTTAACGTGATTGCATACACTAGAACTCGAACCCAAAACCTAACTTAAGCGAGAATAGTTCCATGCCAGCCGATCTCAACGGCTGTTGGTTACAAAACATGGGTTTATTGCACAAACGGTACCATAACTTTGACTCATGTTTCAAAATGGTATCAGATTTTCAATTTTTTTTTTCAGTACCTTAATTTCTATTTTTTTAATATCATAGTCCTTTAATGATTTTTTATCAAATTTAGCATATGTGGCAGTCTGAATAAGTATATTTTTTGTATATTCGCAATGTAAGTGTCCAATTAAGCAGCCTAATAATCTTGTGGACTCCATAAAATAAAATTTGCTAAAATTTTATTTTATGGGGCCTACAAAGAAAAATTGTTCTATGGGGCCAACAAGAAGGTTAGACTGTTTAATGGGATGTTTACATGATGAATATACTAAAAACATGTTTATTCTGGCTGTTACATACGCTAAATTTGATCGGACATGTTTGAGGTACTTTAATCTGTAGCAAAAATAGAAATTGTGGTATTGACAAGAAAAAAAATAGAACTTTAGTAACTGAAAAGAAAAAATTGAAAATCCGGTACCATTTTGAAATATGGAGCAAAATTATGGTACTAATGGTACAATAAACCCTACAAAACATTAATTTTAATTATACAAAGAAGTCAGCTAGAATGATTCCGGCTAATTTAGATAATGAGGCACACTAGAGTTACAATAACAAAGTACAACTCAACAAAAATGATCATGTTATGCTGTCATACCACCTTCCTCATAAAATTGTTGACCATAATTTTACTTTACTTTTTTTTAAAAAAAAAATTTGTACACTAAACCTTATAAAATTATGATCAACATTCTCATGAACAAGGTGACATGATAGTATGACATGATCATTTTTATTGAGTTGGAGTATAATGTGTCAACTTCTACGTGACACGTCATTTAAATTAGCCGAAATTATTTTGGTTGACGTTAATTAAAATCAATGTTTTATATAAAAAGAATACAAATTAAAATTATGGAACCAATTAAAATGAAATTTAATATAAAGTTTGGTTACCTCTAATACAATTTATCTTATTTTATTAATAAGGGTAAATTGATATACATATACATGAATGCAAGTTTGTAAAAGCAATTGAAGCCTCCTAATCAGCTTCTCTTGTAATTAATTAGCAAAACTAATTGTGGAAGGTTAAGTACTCTAATGATATAATTTACTTTAAGATATCAATATATTAAGAACTCGATCTTTATCTCCCCGATAAAAAAAATTAGTGAAACTAATTTACCAATTATTATCATTGTTAATTAATTCTTGTTCAAGGATCGGTAATGGTATTAATCTTCACTTGATGTACTAATTATTGAGCAAATTATATTATTAGGTTTGGCAAAAGATATTAGTAACTTATCCCCACTATCAAAAATATAAATATTTTTTCGAGTCATTCTACGGTACAAACATATGTATTTATACAAATGCAATTATAATTGTTAGATTACTATTAATCTTATTATAACTATTGATATATTTTATAGGTACTGGTACACAAAAATGATCAATGGTTATAATTAAATAAAAATAAATTCAATGGTTCTAATTTTATTTGCGTAGATACAATCGTTTGCACTATAGCAAGAGCCTATTCTTCAAACCCCGCGACGCAAATTATTTATTCTTTTAGTTAGAATTGACAAGACTTAACAATATTTAACATAACTTGCCATGATCTAAGCTAAAATAGTGTGGAAAAATGTAATATATAACGACTCAAGACAGCTTAAAGAATAATATTGTATCATTTAGGAACTAAATTATTGATTGAGTCTGTTTTACATCAGGTTAAATGTACACATGGTATTCAAATATCAAATTTATATATTCATATCATCGATCAATCATTTTGTTGAGTTTTCACGATATAACAATCAGAGAAAGAATATTTCAGAAATATTTACTATATCATCAATAAATTTTAATTTAATTTCAATTTGTACACTCATTTCAATTTATATATTTGAATAATGTTTAATACTCTGTAGGAGATATGATAATATGGTAATCAGAACAATAATTTTTCACCTCATAACCTACTGTTTATCTAATTATTATGTTTAATTAAAAGCGGATCCCTTGATCTAAATTAACCCTAAAATTTAATATATGAAAAAAAAAACTAAGAAAAAATTTAGTACTGAATCTTTAATTTAGTATGGTAGAGTAAGATTAGCAAGCCACTAAAGGTAGATAGTTTAAACCAAATTAAAGCAAACTTGATCTAAGAGAATATTTGACAGGTGATTGAATTATCACATCAAATAATAGCAAAATATAAAATGTAAAATGCAAATTTTAAGGTTTAGATAGACTATGTGACCCACATCTAACAACATACATTGATTAAATAAATTTAGGTCATAAAATAAAGAGTTATTATATAATTATATCATGAGTCATTTTTGCCAATATATTCTACTTCTAAAATTGTGGCCAATTGGAATACAAACTTTTCGATTTGTTGCAAATATATTGATAGTCAAAATAACATATGTCTATATTGACATAACATGTACATGCAAATTATTTATTGGAAGTAAGGATACATTTGCAAATAATAATAATAATAATAAAAGTTAAAGATTGAAAATTAAAGATAAAAAAATTAGTTTCTTCTTCTATTTTCCACGTCAGCAAATAAATTTATACATGCATGTCATGCTAGTATGCATATTAGTATGGAGGCAAGCTATTTTGACAGCGGATAAATTTGCAACAAATTGAAAAGATCATGTACCAATTTGTCACAATTTTAAAAATAGGATCAATTGACGAAAATGAAAAAGTTCATGGTAGAGTTATGCAATAGGGATAAATGCATAAATGGTGTCTTTGCTATTTTGGTGTTCGATTTTTTTTTTTTTTTACAATTAGGTGCTTAAACTTACAAAAAAACTTTTTAAATAGTACCCTAGCGGGTTTTATAGGTTATGTGCTTTTGTGTCTCAATTTAAATAGTAAATTAACTTAAATGCCCTTTTATATTAGATTTTATTTTTTCAATTTAAAAATTTATTTTTCACTCATATATATTAAAATTGAAAGAAAAATATATTAATATTATTAAAAGAAAATAAGATAAACAATCAAATTTAACTATTATTATTGAAAAATAAAAATAAAAATATTAAATTTATTTTGTCAAATTTATCTAAAAGTGTAAAAAGAAAATTCAATTTAACTAAAATAGAATACAAATAAAAGTTTATTGGGATAACTATAATTTTGATTTTTGTGATTTTGCCTTTTAGCAAAATTAGTTCTGTTGTTTTTTTGACATTTGAATACCTTGTGTTACATATTTTTACACTTTAGTACCCTTTTAACAAATATTATTAAAAAGTATGGTTTAAAGTAAAAATAATATGCATTTTAAATTCTAAAATCATATAATGAGTAATATGTTATTCAACTAACCACAATAGACTCACAAAAAATTAAATTAGATGTGTTTTTAATTTAATTATGAATAAAAATAAATAATTTTAAAATAAATTTACAACATTTTTAAAAATAACCAATTGGTTAAATTGATCATAAATCATAAATAGAATAAATTTATTATTGAAATTTAACATTATATTAATATTTTCTCATAAGATAATGATGGTATTAGATAGAAGGGTACTAAAGTTTAAAAAAATGTAAAATGCATGGTACTTTAATGCCAAAAAACATCACAAGAATGGATTTGCCAAAAGACAAAACCATAAGAATCTAAATTGTACTTATCTCAAGTTTATTTATTATAGTTTAAAAATAAAAAATAAAATTTTTTAATGAATAAAAAATTTAATTTGACTAAAAACATGAATAAAAATTAAATTCAACCACTATGATTAATAACATATTTTTAAAAAAAGATAAATGCATAAATGGTGTTCAAATTTTTCACTTTGATATTTATTTTAGTGTTCAAACAGATGTTTTTACAATTAGGTATATGAACCTGCAAAATTTTTTTAAAGTGGTGTCCCTAGTTGGTTTTACAAGTGCTTATGTGTCTTATTTTAAACAGTAAAATTATGTAATGCCCATTTTAATATTAGATTAATTTTTATTTTTTAATTTAGAATTTTATTTTTGGCTTATATATCAAACTAATTTGAAAGTTAAAATAAAATAAAAATTAAACTATTATTATTGAAAAATAAAAATATTAAATTTATTCTTAAATTTGCCAAAAAGAGTGAAAAGAAAATATAATCAAACTAAAATAAAAATACAAGTAAAATTGTATTTATTATAACTAAAATAAAAATAAAATAATTTTTAATGAATAAAAATTTTATTTGACCAAAATAATGAATAAAAATTAAATTAAACCACTGTAGTTGATAAAATAAAAAAAGAAAAATAATTAATTTTTCTGTTTAATATGATAAATAAAAAATGCATTTTTCTTAGAATTTTAAAAAATAATTAGAATAAAAAGAAAATAAATTTTAATATAAAAGAAGGGTATTTAAGTCAATTTACTGTTTAAAATGAGACACATAAGCACTTTAACCTATCAAACATGATAGAGATACCATTTTAGAAGATTTTTGTTGGTTCAAACACCTAATTATATAAAAAAAATTTGTTCAAACATTAAAATAGCAAAAGTGAAAAGTTCAGACATCATTTATGCATTTATCACTTTAAAAATTAATATTTGATTTTTCTACTTTACTTTGATAAATAAAAAATAATATTTAATATAAAAGAAAGATATTTAAGTCAATTTATTATTTAAATTAAGACATAAGCACTTTGACGTGTAAAACTTGTTAAAGACACCATTTTATGATTTTTTTTAGAGGTTCAGGCACTTAATTGTAAAAAAAAAAAATTATTTGAACACCAAAATAATAAAAAGTGAAAAAGTTCAAACACCATTTATATATTTATCCCAAAAAAATATTTATGACTCAGATTGCTATAATATCATATATCCTCTAAATATTAATTTGTGATGTTTAAATCATACAGTTATAGCTAAAATGTAAAAACTGAAATTGAGTACTTAAATTAAATTAAAATAAAATAAAAGTTTTATGATCATATATACATTTAATTTACATTAATTTAATGAGGTGTGATGCGATCATATGGCCTTGGACTTTTTGGACGAATTTGATCGAAGGGGAGTGCACAATTGTGCTTTGAAGGACTTTAACTTTCAGCTCTGGATGAACTACGAAGCCCATAATATATCAAAATGAAACTGATTTAGAGACTTATATTTATTACTAAGTATATTGATAACTGCCAAAGTTTTGGGCCAAAATTCAACTGTTTAAGGCCTCAAATTTGGCTTTAAAGTTTATGTTCGGTTTTAATGTGTTTTTGGTCTTTTTGCCTTTTCCTTTTTAGGGCTTCTTTCAAGAACAATATTTATTTGTCTTTTTTCGATGTTTTGAGATAGTTTTGATGAATTTTAATAAAATTTTCTGTTTTTCCCAATTTTCGACATTCTTTTGAGAATTAACGAATCTTGATGCCTATTATTCTAGCATTTTTGATTCAACATATTAATAGAAGATTGTTTTTTGGGTATTCATATGCGAATCAATGGATCATAATAGTTATCCCTTTTATTTACAGACCTTCGCTATGTCAAGGTGGAAGATGACATGACAAATATTTTTAAACTATTTTTCGGTCATCATGTCATTAAAACTAAACCAAATAAATAATTGATGATATCTAAATAAAAGTTTGGTGATTAAAAAATATAAACTTAGTATCCCAACGGTAATAAAGCAAACATTTAGAAACTAGAAGTACATTTAACCCATTTTTTTGTCTCAATATTTTTTGTGATAAATAAAAGGGAAAATTACACCCTACACTGTTTTAGTCAAAATGTTTTCAAAATTACAATCCATTTTGTTTTTTTTTCACATGTGCCTTGTCACGACCCGAACCGAAGGTTCGTGACCGGCACTAGGGAATAGGGATACATAAGGTAACCGAATCTCGTAGCAAGCCTTAAAATTTTTTTGCGGAATAAACAATACATTTAACGATAAAATAATAAATGCACAATATTATAAAAACATAAAAAAAATATTCTTTAAATACAATATTTCAGTTCAGATACAATATTTAAAAGTCAGGTACAAACAAAATATTGATAATACAAATCTAAAATTTAACTACTGTGGTGTCTAGAGTTCGGTTATATAGTACACAGTTTAAATTAACATAAATAATGCAGTCGGTGAAGAACGAACTCGACGCAAAGGAGGAATCCTAGTAGACTGACTGTGAGGTCCTGAAAAAAATAAATTGAGGGGAATCAGACCTCATTAAGTGAATTAATTTTATAAAATGCATGCTGGTTTTAAAAACTATTTATTAAAACCCTTTTTAGAATAAAATAATTATAATTATTAAAATCATTTACTTTTCTCGATAATGTTCATATCGAGTCTCTTTAAAACTTCTTAAATCAATTTAATTTGAAATCCTCGTATAAAAATATCTAAAATAATTATTTTGGTGGAAAACTAGTAGAACCCTAAACCATTATTCTATTAGCCTTTTGTCTCTCTTAATCCAAGTGACTGCCGTCCTGAGAGTAAAACATCAACCGAGTTACTGCCACAGTCATTTCACTTATTCCATATTGGATGTCCCGAGAGCAATGCATCAACCGAGTTACATCCCTTTTTCATTTTATTTACCGGCCCGAGAGCAAAAGCATCAACTGAGCTCTAATCATTTACATATATATAATCATATACTAGATATTACCCGTGCACACGTGGTCCTAGTGATACCCACTAGGTAGCACGTTCTACCAATATCTCCAAATCAAATTTGGATATTATAAATATTTAAATCAAATAAATAAATCATTAAATAATGAATGAATAAACAATTAATTCAATAATTGATACCGAATAAATTTTCCTTTTAAACATGCTTTATTCTTAATTACTAGAAAATATATTGAAATCATGCAACACACATTTTATAAAATTAACTCACAGGTTGAGCGTGTCGGGCGACGTGTTCTCTACTGCCCTGGTGCTACTGCTTGTGCCCCGAAGTTCTCTAAAATAAATAATATTTATTTAAAAAATGCTCGTAAAATAAAATAAATTAATTCATGAAAATGAAGGAATATACTCGATCTAAGACACAATACTAAACAGAACATAGGTCGATGTCACACTTTATGAGAAATCTACCAAAAATTCGGTAGAGTCTCCCGTGTAAAACGGACAACCCTCTACTGAAACTAGAGTCGACCCTGCACGAAAACACACTTCAAAAATTATACACAAAATCACACTTGGGTCGGACTCCTAAACTACACATAATTTCGACCAAGTTCCAAATTCACATCAATCAATAAAATAATATAATTTTCAATAAATTACCAAAAATTATAAAATCTCATTTAAATACCATAATTCAAATTATTTCCACAATAAAATGTAAAATATATTTATTTTCAAATAAATAGTAAAATTATAACTTATATTTAAATTTTCGTTAATAAACATATATAATTCAAATATTACAATTAAATTAACATTTATTGCAAATAATCATTTACATTACTTAAATACATTATAAAATTTTCAAATAACTCAGTTAAGCTTAAAATAATAATTAAACTTATTATTCATATATTTTTCTAAAATTACTAATAATTAACTAAAAATAGGAAATAATTCATAAAATTTATTTTTATACCATTTATTACTCAAATACTTTCTAAAACATATTAATTAACAATAATCTCAACAAAAATATAAAATTCACTAATTTCTCCAAAAATCCATTTTTCACATAAACCTTGAAAAATTTATAATAAAAATTCTATACATAATTTTAATAAACTTTCTTTACAAAACTTGCTCAAAATAATCAGCGGTACCGGAACAGTAACTCCAATCACCGAAAATAGTACAAATTTCAAAACAATTTGAGAAAAATAAATAAAAATCATCAATAGGTAGCTCATAACTTCTACAACAAATAATCCTAAAGCACCAACATCTAATAAAATCATATGCAAGCTCAAACTGACAATTTACTCAAGAACACATAAACTAAAAATCGAATTTTGAGAGGTTTACCGGAGTTAATTCCTTAAATAAATTAAGAATTAGGGAAGCCCAGAGGATGATAAAGCTAAAGAACTAAATATTTTCGGCTGGGGACGTCGGAAAAGTCACTGGCCAAAAATTGTAAATCGGCCAAAAATTGAACCGGACCGAACCGAACCGAAGCAACAGGAGAAGAAGGCTGTTGCTGGATGGCGATCAGGCGACGGCGAGGTGGCGAGGTGTTGGTGGTAGGCTGCTGGTTCAGTTTCCGGCGAAGGTGGAAGAAGAAAAGAAGGAAAGAAGAAGGTGAAGAGAAGAAAAGAAAAGAAAAGGAAGGAAAAAAAATTTGCATCTGTCACGTTTTTTTTTAATAAAAAAGTTATTGTCCTTGTCCTTTTGTCTTTTTAATAATAATAATAATAATAATAATAATAGAAGAATACTAACATAAAAATCCATCTCTCTCTCTAATCTTAAAATACACACAATAAATTTTTTTTATTAAAATAAAATGAATACACTTTTATAAACTACTAATTAAAATAATTTTCATCCCCAATTATTCAAATTTAATTTCACAAAATAATAATCTCAGTATTAATAAAATATTTATTAACACTACAAGTCTCAAAATATATTTAAAAATTTTTAAAATAAATTCGGGTATTTACACTATGTTGAGGGTTGGACCCTATTTTTTTGGAATGGGCTCAACCTAATATATTAAAAAGTCTTTTAATTTCATTTGAACTTTAATATTTTAGGCCCAATTCATAAAAAGCCTAGTCCGAATTACCGATCCGATTTAACCCAAATACTTCAGATTTTCGACCCGAATATTTTCCCTTTTCGAAATCATTGGTTTGGTTCCCCTTATTCACCTTCCACACCAGCTCAGTTTCCAATTTCCTCCTTCCGAATCTGCCCGACTCTCCCGATGCACGGCCCTAGATAATAGACTAATTGGGAGGGCGTTTTTATACAATCACTCTATAAAACAAACTTATTTTATTTGAAAAAATTTATCGAAACTAGTCGTAAATCCGCACATTGCGCATACTTTAAATAATACACATTTTAATATAATTATTAAATAATTTTAATAAATTTAAAACTACAAATTAATTAATTATTATAATAATTTTATTTAATAATAATTTTAATTAATAATAATTTTTTATTAAAAGTACACACACACATATATATATATATATAGTAACAATAATAATTGGAGAAATAAAATAGAAAATAGAAAATAATTGATAAGTTACACATTTTTACTTGTGTTAAATAAAAAGAAAAATGTGTTTTTAATTGAATAAAATGTGGATATGTTATAATTAGAATAAAAGACATAATTTCTAATGAAAAAGAAGAGTATTATTTTAGATGTAGTATAATTAAAATGTTTTATATTGAATAAAAAATATATATTTAAAATAATAACTTTTATAAAGAGAAAAAGGTAACTAAATAGATTAAAAATAAAATATATTACATTAATTTTATTTTTTTTAATTTTTATTGTCATTATATTTAAATATATTTGAATTTGTTTTGAAACTATTAAATTACTATTGGAGCATGTATAATAGTGTTTTAGTTAAGAAAATTTTTAAAAAAGAATTTCTAATGATTCAAGAAAAATGATTGAGTGATTTGAGATAAAAAAAAATGTATTATATAAAAACTTTTTGAATTTGAATAGTATTA
The DNA here is from genome assembly GCA_949671775.1 of Mallotus repandus. Classification (NCBI taxonomy): domain Eukaryota; kingdom Viridiplantae; phylum Streptophyta; class Magnoliopsida; order Malpighiales; family Euphorbiaceae; genus Mallotus; species Mallotus repandus. The sequence continues at coordinate 10,676 of CATIWM010141999.1, forward strand.
AAATATGTATAAAAGTGTTTTAGTTAAAAAACAATACTAAAAAATTATAATAAGTATTTTTTTAATAAAAATTAGGATTCTTAAGAATTTGACAAATTAGATTTTAGGGTGAATACTCAAATATGAAGATAGACAATTGTCAAATTTTTGGATTAATAACTTTAAGGCTCAACATTTAATATATATATAGATTTATGAAAAAGATAAAAAATTTATTTTACTTTTTATAAAATAATGTTATTATTTTTTGTGAATATAAGAATTAATATTTCTTTTCTTATAACTTGATATTAGAAAAGAAATTATTATTTTGCAATAAATAAACTAATTTTATGGAATTAATTGTTGTAATTGTAGACTCTTTTCTATAACTACAAGTGTTAGTGCTACTTTATCAATTAAAAATATTTTTTTAGATTGGTATTTTTTAAAGGAGAAATCTTAATTTAGAAAAATTTATTTTATTTAGAAAAAATGTGAAAAGATTATTATTTTTTGTGAAATAACATTATATTTCTTAAGCGTAAAAATTAATATATTTTATAACTTGATATATTTTCGTAAACTATCACTATTTATTATTAACTAGTCGTATATCAGCATGTTGCGCATGCTACTTATTAATAAATTAGTTATTTATGTTTTAATATATTTTATTAGTGAAAATTTTAAATTATAGAATATATATATATAATAAAATTTACATGAAGGGCTTACATAGATTGAAAAATAGTATAGTAAAAATTTCTAACATAAATAAATAGTATACTAAATTTCTATTAATAGTACAATAAATAATATAATAATTAGTATGAAGGTTTACTGTGAGGTTTTATAATGTTATACATAAAGTTTTAGGAGTGAATACTGAAATATAAGATTATTTATAACTTAATTTTTGTTACCATAATTTTTTAGTTATAATAAGATTAATTTTTAAAATTATTATATTAGTATTAAAGTATATTAGTAGTGTTTTAGTTGAAAAATAATACTAAATGATTATAATATTATTATACTTTTAAATTTTTTAAAAAATAAAATTTTTAAAGGTTTGAAAAAAATTTTGAGTGATTTAAGGTTGAAAAATATGTAGTATATAAATATTTTTAGAATTTGAGTAGCATTGAGATATGTATAATAGTGTTTTAGTTACAAAATAATACTAAATAAATATGGTAAATATTTTATTTTTAATAAAAATTAGGATTTTTAATAATTTGACACATTAACTTTTAAATTGAATACCCAAATATGAAGTGATACACTTGTCAAATATAAATTTAATTTTTGTTACCATAATTTTTTAGTTATAATAAGATTAGTTTTTAAAATTATTATATAAGTATTAAAGTATATATATAGTAATGTTTTAGTTGAAAAATAATACTAAATAATTATTATATTATTATACTTTTAAATTTTTTTTAAAGGTTTGAAAAAATGTTTGAGTGATTTAAGGTAAAAAAAATATGTAGTATATAAATAACTTTAGAATTTGAGTAGTATTGAGATATGTATAATAGTGTTTTAATTACAAAATAATACTAAATAAATATGATAAATATTTTATTTTAATAAAAATTAGAATTTTTAATAATTTGACACATTAATTTTTAAAGTGAATACTCAAATATGAAGTTATACACTTGTCAAACTTTTGGCTTAATGATTTTAGGATTTAGGATTTAATATATATATATAGATTTAAAATAAATTTTATGTAAAAATAGTTAAAATAATTTAAATTTATGTAATGACAAAAACTATAAAAATTAATTTCATAAAAAGTGGTTTATTTTTCTACAATGAAAAAACTTAATATAAAATATATTACGTTATAAATAAAAAAGAACTATAATTTTTATATTTACAAAAAATGATATTATTTTCTTAAAAAAAGCACAATATTTTTTACTTTTTATTTGGAAATTTAGATAAATTTTCTTAAACAAAGTAAATTACATTGTTTTGAATCAGAGTAAGCATAAAAGGCACCTAATTAAGAGTAATAATTTAGGCAATAATTTAAATATTTATGTTTAATATTATATTAAAGTTTTTAAAATGTAACTAATAGGAAGTTGTTTTTATTTAAGCAACATCTTAAATTTTAGTTATTTATAGTCCTACTCAAGTCGAATAAAAAAAATTAGAATTATGTATAGAATACAGACATTAAAATAAATTTTGAAAAAAGTTAAAATAAACAAAAGTAAGCCATACGATGGTAAAATATCATCAATATAAAAATTAAGTGTAATAAAATAATGAAATGATTTTAACTAAAAAAATTGAGCTATAATGGATATATAATTTTTATTTTACAAACATTAACTTTTATTGATAATACTAGCATTCACATAAAATAAAGAAAAAAAAAACTGAACTTGAAAAAGGTTCAAAATATTTTGTGCCATTTTACAACGAGGAAGGAGAAAAATGGATATCGAACCGGAGATTTATTATAGTGCCCCAAGCAACAAGCGCACAAAAAGTTCAAAATTTGATAAAAATAAATTCAACTTAGTTGAAATTTATAGCAATATACTTTTTATTTATGGTATAAATATTAATATAATCTCATAATAATAAATATATAAAAATTTACTCAACTCCATCTAATGAATTTTAGTTATAACAATTTATTAACTACTTAAGATCATCATTTTAATTATTGTAATTTTTAATGATATATAAGATATAACAATAGACATATTTTTCATATTCAAGGCAATTAACATTTTTATTTTTATAAAATTAATGAAAATAAATGAAATTATTATTTTCATCTTATCCAACTTAGAATTTATATGATTCATTATGCTTGATGTTGATATGTCCTAGTGAAAGGCCTTAGAACGAGTGAATACGGCTAATTTAAATTTTGAAAGAGAGACTGGAAAGAACTTAAGAGATATTAGAAATAAAATGGAGAGTTTAGAGTTATAAGGGAAGAGAATTCAAATATAAGAGTTTATGGAATTCAGTTCCTCAACGAATCTATATATCCACCTAACTTATTTTCAAGTTAGAATTTTGTAAACACACCATCAATCACCAATCTATTATACACGATTGATTACAATTAGGGGTGAGCATTTGGTTAATTGATTGGTTAACCAAACTGAATTTTCACCTAAAATAGAAACTGAAGTCGAAACCGTAAATGTAAGAGATTATTCAATTGGCTATCAGTTAACTGAATTTAATAAAATTTTATTATCAAAAATAAAAATCACAACTCCTATGTGTGGCTTAGTGGTTGTGTATATATATA
>CATIWM010142015.1:0-17785 GCA_949671775.1 Mallotus repandus
AAACTCAATCTATAATATGGCCCGGAATTGTAGACTTAATTAACATGTTATTTTTTGTTAGATAGCATATTTTTATTAGTTAGCACGTAAACTTCCATTGATCACCCATAATTGAAAACCACCCACCTATCTAAATATATCTATATATGTCTATTATAAAGCTGAGCATTAAATGAAATCTCATATAATTTCGATGCGTGACACTCTATATTCTTGGCTTACTTAAGTCCCTTTTTCACCGCCCTTTTCACCCTTTTCTCTACATCTCTTTAGTAATATTCATTTACCTGTCGTTTTCCTTTCTTCTAGTTATTATCTATTTACCACTTTCTCTTTTTTTTTAAAAATATTCTTTCACTTATTCCTCATCTTCTCTTTAATATTTTTTTTTATTTTTTTCGCTTCATAACCTTTTTTTATCATGCCTGAAGCCTAGCCCAAGTGGCAAAAGCCTTTACTCATTAGACTTATGAAACCCACTATTGGTGGTGATTTATAAAAATAATTTTCAAAATACTAACTACTAACAACTAATTGTCCTCCTTCCCGTCCGGATGATAATAGTTTTGTATCGAGTTCAAAAAAAAACTTATTTTTTTATTTACATTGTCATCACTTTCTTTTCACCATTTCCTATTCTTTTTTTTAATATTCATTCACCTTTTCTCTTCATTTTCTATATATATTTTTATGTACACTACCATATATCCATATTTACTTCCGTTGTTTAAATTTATGTCCTCTCAAAAAAAAAAAAATAGAAATCAGTAATAAGGCAACAAACATTTGAAATGACAGAAATGGAAGATAAATAAAAAGAAAAAGTAACTTCTTATTATCTTTATTTGATTATTTATATGGTTATTATTTCTTAATATGATTTTTAATTTAAGAATTTGTCAAAATTGAGATGTAATCGTAAATGTTTCAACCATTTCTATGCATCTGCAGTTTTTTTGTCTTTTAATTTATATCAAATTCTAATACCTTTGTTTTAATTAATTTAAAACTAATATAGCTTGAAATTAAGGGTACACATGAGCACAAGCAAAAAAAAAAAGTGATAAGTAAAATTTAAATTGGTTGTGAATTATAGACAAGTCATGCCACGAAAGGCTACACATACAAATAAAACAAATTTAGAGTTACAAGTCTCAATATGTGATTTCTATATCAATTAAAAAAATACTCATTCTTTAAACAAATCTGTATACGATTATAAGATCGTATCATTGGTTTGATAAAAAAAAAATACTGAACAATTCTCAATGACAAAGAAAAATAATGATATTTCTTATTTTGTGTGTGTGGTGGATATAGAAATGGAAGACATTTATTCCAATGATTTTTCTATTCTATCATAAAAATCATTAGCATGTTAATTTTTTTTAAACAAATAACAATTTTATAATCATTAGTTTATAATAATTAATTGTAAAAAAATTAAGTTCACTCGTGCAACGTCTAACACAATGTAATTATATTGTCCATAATTCTATGTAACAATCTGAGTTCAATAAAAAATTTCTGATTAAGCTAATTTCATCTAAAAAGATAAATAAAACTTGAATTCTCTCTATTATCCGTAGCTCACATCATATATGATGTGAATTCTCAAGGTCATTGTACCCACCTTAATCTCACCATCATTATCACATGTTCTTATGCTTTTCCTTTGATAAAAATACAGCTAGCTGGCAAGGTTCCTTTCATATAGAAATTTAGGCCATTATTGTGCATAGCTGTTTTGTTATTGATATCGTTCTTTTTTTTTTTTTTTCAGTTTGTATAATATGAGAGAGGGAGACTTCAATTGGGTCTTCCCAAAATCCAGAGATTGCATGCATCTATCTCCAGACTATTGCAGCATGCCAATACTACTTTTGGGATTATCCATAAGCATACATGTGAAGATCTCATATATGAACTTTAGTTCCTTCAACATTACTTATATTATATTTGATGAATCATATTGATCCATAAAAGGTTTATTCTAGTTTTATTGAACAATGTTAAAGAACTCATCGTTTATATGATGCATTTCAAGTTTGAATTGTTATTTTCCTTTTCATGGCAACAAAAATGAATTTCCATCATAATATTGCAAAGACAATTGATAAATTTTAACGACAGACAATGTTTGATGTTAAAATATAATACTTTTATTATTTTTAAAAATTTTGTTAAATTAATGATAATGTATTTAATATTGTAAATCAGTACAAGTATAGTACTCAATGTTGCTCGATCTTGCATAATGGCTACTGTATATTGAAGTGCAAGCACTGCAACAATAGCACTAGCTCTATGGAGAAAAAATATAATATGTACGTTATGAGTTCTTATTTCTAATTATAATCTCTCCGAACCAATCCAACTCAGTAGGCCGGTGAGGGTGCCTCATGGTGTGTACCTGGATGGTGCTTCATGTTGCTTGGAGGGAATGCTGGATGGTGACCATAGTGTAGTTCATGCGCTGGTCCTGGTGAAATATCATGATGTGGGTGCTTATGGTGGTGGTGGTGGTGGTGGTGATGGCCAGGTGCTGGCTCAGGACTAAAAGTAGGTGAATTATGTTCATGATGCGAGTACTTGTGGTAGTGTTCATGTGCAGGTTTGGGACTAAACGCAGGCGAGTTATGTTCATGATGCGGGTGCTTGTGGTAGTCAGCCAATGAGGGAGTGGTGAGAGCCACCACACATAAAAGCAATGCTAGTAGCATGCATGTGTTCAACATCTTTGCTTTATAAGTTTTAATTGATGGTTTACAGATAGAATAATTAATGCCCTTTTATAATGATTTGGTGCCTACAGTGGAAGCAAAAGTTGTTAGAAGTAACAAACTTGATATTTTTATGCTTTCTTTAAATAATATTTACTATATAATTTAATGGTTTATATTAATTATGAATTATATCCATTGAAATTTAAATAGTAAAAGCATTATGAAGAATACTAATTAAACAACTATACGATATTTTTTTTATATATTTTTAATAATTAATATTTTTCTCAACTCTAAATCTAATTTCATATAAAAATATTATGGTCATAATTAATCATAAAATAATAAAAAATTATTAATTATTTTCTTAATAAAATATTTAAAAACAATAAAAGCTATATTTTCTTTTTTCAATAATATATATAATATTACAATCTCATTAAACTTACCATTTATTACAATTTTAGTAAATTTTCTATTTGAGCAATGATATATATATTTTTTAATATTTTTAATATCAATATTTTTATTAATTTAATGTAATATTTTTATTGGAGGACTTTCAAACATTGAACAAATTATATGCTATATACCGAAGTCAGCATAGCTACCTGCCTGGTAAACATTAATAAATCAAAACAAAATTTATGGAATAAAATTTATTCTCCTATACTTTTACATTCTACTAGACAACATTAGAACATCTCCAACCATAAATATCAAAATAGTGTTAAATTTATACTAAATTGCAGTTTCCATAGCAATTTTTCTCCAATACATTATACCATTTTTAACACCAAAAATAATATTCTTTGTACATTCTTCTTTATATCTCATTTTATAATATTTAAACATTTATCACATTACACCCATATCTATATATTTTTTAACAAATTTATCAACTAATAATATATTTTGATATTTATCAACTTAATGCTAAACATTAATAAACAAATTATTTTTAATTACAGTACGCCATATTTAATACTTAATTAAAAATAAAATTACATATAAAAATTAAAAATTAAATGTTACATTTAAAAATCAAATTCAGTATATATATTCTATTTATTTATTTTTTAAGCATATATTTTATTTAGGTATATTTTATATTAAAAAATATTTTAAATAAAACAAAATTTTGGAAAGTATTAAGTTCAAGAGAGTAACACAAGTGGAAAAAGTATTAAGTTCTAGAGAGTAGATAATATTAAGTTCTAGATAGTAATATAAGTTATGAAAAAAAAAATTCATTTGCATTGCGAACTAATCTGCGTTGACCTTATTCAGAAAACCCAAAATGAGTTTCCAATTGAGTATGTATTGGAGCAAGAAAATCCAATTTTTACACCATTTTGGTGTTTGATTGGAGATGCTCTAACCAAGTTTGGATGTCAATTCAAGAATTCTACTTATATTTCATTGAGAAAATTGCTATATTCAGTGACGTCTTTGAGAAAATTCCCTTGCAATTTTTCTGTTCACTTTTACGTCCTTTAGTGAGTCGCTTTAATATAGATAGATGCTGATGGTTCCTGAACGTTTTTCGTCCCTTAGCTCAACAGGATCAGCAAATCAGCTTTTACAAAAAAGAACGAAGGCTTAGTGAAGGAGGGCTTGGTATGCCCAAAGCCCCTTCGATCTCTTGTGAGAAAGATGTGTTTTCTAAGAAGCAGATTGCTACCTGAAAAATGGGTGTTCTAATGCATGAGAGAATGCATATGTATAGAAAAGAAGAAGTAAAAATGAGAGAAAAAACATACCATTATTCCTTGAAGCATGGAGCTCATAAGAGGGGGTTGGTAAAAAGGAAACGCCACGTGGTAGAGTCTCATAGGTAGAGAGCCCTGCTGAGGGTGACAGCTGTCAGGGAGCAGTAGCCAGCTGTGTGGCAGGACAGTGATTTGATAGGGAGCAGGTGCTTGTCGAGGGTGGATCTAGGGGGTTTCTCATTGCATGCATCAGTTAGAAGGTGTGTAGTACTGAAAGGTTGAGATCCCTTATAAGCAATCTTTCTAAGGAGGAGTGCTACAGAAACATGAGTCAATTAGTTAAAAGTAGCTGACATGTCATATTGGTTGATCTTACTTTACATGTGTCACTACGAGATTGGTAGGGAATTTTTCCTGTATCATCAGATGCCTATGTGTGGCTTATGATTGTATAATGCATATGCTGTTATTCTCCTTTGTGGCCAACCAGAAGGAATCGAAACACATTGGGAGAAAGTAATATGTATTCATGATTAATGTAGATTTTATAATTAAAGTAGCACTCACTGCATTACATAAGGAAAAGAATCAGGATGTGCTAATAGGCTACTAAAGAAATGCGTAAAATGCAAATGGTAACTTGACCTATCCAATGTAATGAAAATGCATAATGAGTGCTTATAAGCTCTTATTTCTTCTTACTAATCTCTCTATTTTAGTAATAACTCAATAGGCATGGATCGACGGTGGTGCCTTGTGATATGGCCCCTAGGCAACTTACCATGTGGCATTGGAGGAGGCATCATCTTCGGTGGTGGCTTGTGATGACCTTCACCTCTCTCCAATGGAGGGTGTGCTGGAAAGTGACCATGATGTGGAAATGGCTTATGTTCTGGTCCAGGATTCTCTACTTTAGGAGGTTCTGCTGGGGTTAATGGCTTGTGCTCTGGCCTTGGTTTTTCATTCCTTGGAGGTTTATGCTCTTGGGTTGCAGGTTTATGTTCAGGGATTGGCTTCTCTAGTTTTGGAGGAGGTTTGTGAACTGGCATTGGTGGCTTGTGCTCCATTAGACGCTTAGCTACTGGAGGCTTATGAAAGTGAGTGGGTGGTTTGTGCACAGGAGCAGGCTTAGGAGTAAAAGCAGGTGCATTATGCTCATAATGAGGTCGCTTATGGTAATCAGCGAAGGAGGGAGTGGCAAGAGCCACCACACTAATAAGCAACACTAGCAGATATGTGTTAAGACATCTTTGTTCTTCTTGTTTTATACGCTTTGATGGTTTAGAGCTAGAAGAACCAATATCCTTTTATAGTGATTTTGCGACTAAATTGGCAACAGAGCTGTCAACATTTTTCATTTTGTTTCATACATAAAGAATATAGAAATATCAAAATAAATTTCCCAATTTCAAATAATAATGAGCAATATTTGGGCCATTGCAGATGAAATTTTTGAAAATTAGGAAAAGATTGATTCCAAAACAGAGAAGTTTTTTTCCTTTTGATTTGTTTTTCTAACAGTTGCTTCATAGCTTTATAAAGTTTGGCTGCTATTTTAGCAAAATATCAAACTTAAACATACTACATAACAATAATGTTATAACATACCGTATAAAAATAATGTGGCATGTGGACTTTTTAGTCAGTAATTGCCTAGACTATTCTGCTTGCACAGTAAGTCTTATTACTACTCAATCTTTCTTCTTTAATTAAAAAAAATGATGGTAGTAATTTTATAATTTTTTCTTTGCTTAGTAATTGAAATGCATTGCTAAATTTTGACTATTCTGCTGATTTTTAATTTCACTTTCACTTTCACTTTCTTGTCGTTCTAGATTTCTTGATGGTTGAAAATTGCTCTTTCTATGCACCCATTTCTTGATTTCTCACTTAGATTGGCAACTTCAGTAGTAATTTAGGAGACTGTCGGCATGTGGAAACATGAGACGTTAGTTGCTTATGACTTCTGAGGAAACATGAGACATTAGTTGCTTAACTGAATCAACTGAAAATTTCTTGTAGTGTTAGGCGCAAATGGCCAAAGATTTCTACATGCACTTAAATATTTCATGATTGATTTTTAAAAATAAGAAACTAATTGAAAGAAGAGAGTTTTTTCTCAGGACTTGTTACATAACAAAATGTAAACTCAATCTATCATATGGCCTGGAATTGTAGACTTAATTAACATGTTATTTTTTGTTAGGTGGCATATTTATATTAGTTAGCACGTAAACTTCCATTGATCACCCATAATTGGAAACCACCCACCTATCTATATATATCTATATATGTCTGTCATAAAGCTGAGCATTACATGAAATCTTGTATAATTTCGACACGTGACACTCTATATTCTTAGCTTACTTAAGTCCCTTCTTCTTCACCCTTTTCTCTACTTCTCTTTCATAATATTCATTTACCTACCGTTTTCCTTTCTTCTATTTGATATCTATTTACCATTTTCTCTGTTTTTTTAATATTCTTTTAGTTATTCCTCATCCTCTCTTTAATTTCTTTTTATTTTTTCTCTTAGAGACTCTATTTGTTTTCAAAAAATATTCTTCCAGAAAATATTTGATATCCGTTTACCATTTTCTCTCTTTTTTTTAAATATTCTTTCACTTATTCCTCACTTTCTCTTTAATATCTATTTATTTTTCCCTTTGTAACCTTTTTATTTTTATCACACTTGAGACCTAACCCAACTGGCAAGAGCATTTACTTTTGTGTTCAATTTCTCTTCTCCTTGTTAGACTTATGAAACCTACCTTTGGTGGTGATTCATAAAAATAATTTTTAAAACACTAACTACTAACAACTAATTGCTCTCCTCCCTGTTCGGAAGATACTAGTTTTGTATCGAGTTAAAAAAAAAAAAAACCTTTTTTATCTACACTGTCATCACTTTCTTTTCACCCTTTTCTCTTTTTCTCTTTAATATTCATTCACCTTTTCTCTTCATTATCTCTATATAATTTTATGTACACTACCATCCATCATCTATCCATATTTACTACCGTTGTTTCAATTTATGTCCTCTCAAAAAAAATTGAAAATAGAAATAAAAAATAAGACAACAAACATTTGAAATGATAGAAATGGAAGATAAATAAAAATTTAAAGTAATTTCTCGTTATTTATATTTGGCTATTTACATGGTTATTATTTCTTAATATGATTGTTAATTTAAGAATTTGTCAAATTTGAGATGTAATCATAAATGTTTCAACCATTTCTATGCATCCTTAGTTTTTCTTTGTTATTTAATTTTTATCAAATTCTAATACATTTGTTTTAATTAATTTAAAACTAATATAACATGAAATTTAGGGTACACATGAGCACAAGCAAAAAAAAAAAATGATAAGTAAAATTTAATTTGTTTATGAATTATAGATGAGTCATATCACGAAAGGTTACACAAACAAATAAATAAATTTAGAGTTACAAGTCTCAATATGTGATTTCTATATCAGTTAAAGAAAAATAATAATTCTTTAAACAAATCTCTATATGATTAGAAGATTGTATCGTTGGTTTGACAAAAAACAATACCCAACAATTCTCAATGACAAAGAAAAGGAATGATTTTTTCATTTTGTGTGTCGTGGATATAGAATTGGAAGACATTTATTGCAATGATTTTTCTATTCTATCATAAAAATCATTACAATGTTATTTTTTTAAACAAATAACAATTTTATAATTATTAGTTCATAATAATTAATTGTAAAAAATTAAGTTCACTCATGCAACGTGTAACATAATGTAATTATATTGTCCATAATTCTATGTAACAATTTGAGTTCAATCAAAAATTTATGATTAAGCTAATTTCATCTAAAAAGATAAATCAAACCTGAATTCTCTCTATAATTAGTAGCTCACATCATATCTTTTTTCATTTTAAAAATAAAGTGATATAATTAAGTGAATTCTTAAGGTAATTGCACCCACCTTAATCTCACCATCATTATCACATGTTTTTATGGTTTTCCTTTGATAAAAATACAACTAGCTAGCACGGTTCCTTTCATATAGAAATTTAGGCCATTATTGTGCATGGTTGTTCTATTATTGATATCATTCTTTTTTTTTTCTTTTCAGTTTACATAATATGAGAGGAAGAATTCAAATGGGTCTTCCCAAAATCCAGAGATTGCATGCATCTATTTCTAGACTATCGCAACATGCCAATACTACTTTTGGAATTATCCATAAGCATACATGTGAAGATCTCATTTATGAACTTTAGTTCCTTCAATATTACTTATTTTGTATTTGATGAATCACGTTGATCTATAAAAGTTTTATTGTAATTTTATTGAACAATGTTAAAGATAACTCATTGTTTATATGATCTGTTTCAGGTTTGAATTGTTATTTTCCTTTTCATGGTAATAAATATGAATTTCCATCATAATCTTGCAAAGACAATTGATAAATTTTAACGATAGAAAATGTTTGATGTTAAAATATAATACTTTTATTATTTTTAAAATTTTATTAAATTAACAATAATGTATATTTAATATCATAAATCAGCACAAGTATAGTACTCAGTGTTGCTCGATGATTGCATAATAGCTACTACATATTGAAGTGCAAGCACTGCAACAATAACACTAGCTGTATGGAGAAAAAGCATAATGTATACGCAATGAGTTCTTATTTCTAGTTATAATCTCTCCTAACCAATCCAACTCAGTAGGATGGTAGGGGTGCCTTGTGGTGTGGACTTGGATGGTGCTTCATCTTCCTTAGAGGGAATGCTGGATGGTGACCATAGTGTGGTTCGTGCGCTGGTCCTTGTGAAATATTATGATGCGGGTCCTTGTGGTGGTGGTGCTTATGGTGGTAGTGGTGGCCAGGTGCTGGCTCAGGACTAAAAGTAGGTGAATTATGTTCATGACGCGGGTGGTTGTGGTAGTGTTCATGTTCAGGCTCGGGACTAAATGCTGGTAAGTTATGTTCATGACGTGGGTGCTTATGGTAGTCAGCCAAGGAGGGAGTGGTGAGAGCCACCACACATAAAAGCAACGCTAGTAGTGTTAAGATAAATATTTAGAGTTTGTAATCTAGTCCAACTCTATTGTTTAGTAACTTATGTATATCTGTTACCATGTATCTTGTATATAATGTAACGTTTACAGATGACTACAAGTGATACTGATTTTCACCATTCACGTCACTGCTTCATGGTATCAGAGTAGTCCATTGGTCTAACAACCATCTGATCCATGGGTGAAAATTTGAACACAAGTACTGCCATTATGCCAGCAGTACAAACTCCCTCCATTCAATCTCTTCCAAATATCGCACATCAGTTACCAGTGAAGTTAAATTCCACCAACTATTTGCTCTGGCGAGCACAGTTGCTGCCATTGTTGAACAGCTATGATCTTGCGAGCCATATTGATGGTTCCACAGTCTCACCTACGCAAACTCTTAAGAATGGACAACCAAATCCAACTTTCTCCAACTGGTATGACAAGATCAACTTGTCTTGAGTTGGATTATAGGTTCCATTTCAGAAGCTTGTTTACCACAGGTAATTGGTGCAAAAATTGCACATGAAGCTTGGAACAAGTTGGCTAGCTCCTATGCAACAGGTTCCAAAGCCCAAACGAGAATGATTAAGTCTCGATTCTTTCGACTCACGAAAGAACCAACTGAAAATATTGCCTAGTACACACAAAGGGCGAAAACAATGTTTGACCAGCTTGCTGCCCTCAATAACCTAATCTCTGACAATGATTTGGTTCAGGTCATTCTTAATGGATTGAACACTGCTTATTGAGCATTCATTCGGTCACTTCAACAGCGATTTGAAGATGTTTCATTTGACGAATTGTATGGCCTTCTTCTTTATGAGGAAGAAGATCTTCAAGCTGAAACCACATCTGCAGTTGTTCCCTCGGCTCACATTGCTGCCACCCAAAACCGTGAAGGTAGGACCAATTTTGGGTCTCGATATCGTGGTGGCAGATTTAATAGAGGAAGGGGTCGTTCTTGGTTCAATGGTATTCAACATGCTTTCTCTGAATTTTTGAATAATGGCAGCTATGTTCAGTGTCATAATTGCTCTGGGTTCGAGAATTTTGCACATCAATGCCCAACATCGAAGACCAAAAGCATGACTAAGACAACTACCTCCCTATATTTGCAGAACAAACCTGTTTCTAATATTGCTAGCTCAAACTCATCCAATCGAAATCAACAGTGGATTCTTGACACAGGTGCTACTCATTATCTCACCTCTAATCTAGACAATCTGTCATTGCATTCTGATTACCATGGCAATGATGCAATCCGAATTGGCAATGGTACTTCTCTATCTATTACTCATATAGGCACTGCTCTTGGTCATACTAATAATCATTCATTTGTTCTTGATCTGTTCTTAGAGTACCAGATTCTTGCTGCAATTTATTGTTAGTTCATTCTTTTACTAACGCTAATAAAGTTTCTGTTGAATTTTTTCCTAATCATTTTCTTATAAAGGATATCCACACGAAGAGACTCCTTCTTTCCGGCCCGAATGATAATGGGTTGTATTCTCTTCTCTTGCACTTCAAGAAGAATTCCAGACCTCCATCCTTTGCAGCCTTTCTTGCTTTTACATTTGATCAGTGGCACAACATTCTTGGTCATGCAAATAATGTCACTGTTAGAAAAATAATAAATCAATTTCACTTACCTTGTCGTTCATCTTCTACTTCATTAGCTTGTCATGCTTGTAATGTTAGTAAAAGTCATTGACTACCTTTTTCTTTGTCTAATTATAAAGCACAAAAACCTTTAGACTTAGTCTGCTCAGATTTATGGGGGGTCCTTCCCCTATTCCTGCAAAAGATGGTAGTCATTACTATGTGCTCTTTTTTTTATCATTACAACAAATATACTTGGATTTATTTTTTGAAGTTCAAATATGAGATTATTAATGTTTTTATTAAATTTAGACATCTTGTGGAAATATTTTTTGAGTGTTCCATCAAATCATTCCAGGTAGATTGGGGTGGTGATTTTCAAGCTCTCACACCATACTTATTAGAAAATGGATTTACTTAAAAGAAGTTCATGTCCCAAAACACCTGAATAAAACGGGTGTGCTGAACGTAAACACAGAAACATTATTGAAACTTCACTTTCTCTTTTGAATCACTCAAATGTACCCACTCATAATTGGACATATGCTTTTGCCACAACAGTTCACATCATCAATCGCTTACCCACACCAACCTTACACAACAACAACCCCTACACCACTTTGTTTCATAAAGACCCTGAATATTTGCAAATGCACACCTTTGGGTGCCTTTGTTAACCCCAGCTTTGCCCTTACAGTGATCACAAACTCTCACCCCGTTTCAAAAAATATGTGTTTAGGATGTAGCAAAATCCACAAAGGTTATATTTGTCTTGATTTAATTTCGTTAAAATTTATAACCTCAAGTCATGTTATTTTCTATGATCAGGAACTGCCATTTCAGACTCCCCCAACAGTAGCACCATGTGAAGAGAATCCTAATCCTGTTGTAATTTTTCTTCCACAAGCCATTCCACAACATACCACCTTATCCCAACCACAATAACTCGAAACTTTACCCCAACAAAGACCATCCCCTACTGAAATTCTATCACCAACTCTATCCTTATCTACCAAACCCTCAACCTCATCTCACTAATAAACATAATCCTCTCCAATCACCAACCCGACTAAATCACCAACCACAACCACAGAACCCTCGCGCTTATCATTGACCTCACCCAATATGTCAATCCACCCCAATAACCAAATCGATCACATCCAATGGTGACAAGGTTACAAACAGGCTCAACCAAACCCAAAACCTTCCTTTCTACACTTTATACCGATGTTGAACCTTCCTGTTATACACAAGCTGTTCGGTATGCTCATTGGTGATAAACCATGAAAGAAGAATATGATGCCATGTTGTAGAATCAAATGTGGGAACTTGTACCACCTTCACCAAAACAAAATCTAGTCGGCTCCAAGTGGGTGTTCATAATAAAATGACGTCCCAACGGCACGATTGATCGTTACAAGGCCATATTAGTGGCCAAAGGATACCACCAACGACCTGGACTTGACTTCACAGAGACCTTTAGTCCCGTTGTAAAGCATTCATCTATACGTCTCATCTTGTCTATGTCAATGCCTTTCGGGTAGGAAGTAAAACAACTTGACGTATCAAATGCTTTCTTGCATGGTGCATTAGATGAAGAGGTATTCATGAACCAACCACAAGGGTATGTCCATCCATTATTTCCTAATCATGTTTACAGATTAAAGAAGTCGATCTATGGCCTTAAACAGGCTCCTCGACAGTGGTTTAAATGCCTCACCAACAGCCTGTTATCCTTAGTTTTACAAGCTCAAAAACTGACCGCTCCTTATATTTTTATCATCATGGTTCGATTCATCTCTACTGCTTAATCTATGTAGATGATATTTTGCTTACTGGGACTGATTCTAAATTCATGACTACGGTTGTCCAATCACTTCAACAAAGGTTCGCCATTAAAGACGTTAGAGCTTTACATCATTTTTTGGGAATAGAGGTCTTTCGAGGGACCACGGGTCTGCTCCTATATCAAGCAAAATACATACAAGAGCTGCTGACCAAAATAAATATGATAGATGCCTCCGGTCCAGACTCCTTCAATAAATTTTAAATTCCAAGCTTAAGGTAAAGCTTACTCGGATCCCTCATTCTACCGTAGCATTGTAGGTGGTCTTTAATATATTTGCATTACTCGGCCAGACATATAATTTTTTGTCAACAAGGTTTCTCAATATATGCATGCTCCAACTAATGAGCACTGGATGGTTGTTAAACGCATATTGCGTTATTTGAAGGGAACTATCACACATGGCTGCTGATTCGCCCATCTTCTCATTTTCAAATATCAGCTTATACTGATTCCGATTGGGGTGGAGATTTGGATGACCGTAAATTAACTACTGGTTTTGGCATTTATGTTGGCCATAATCTTATCACATGGGGTACAAGAAAGCAACGGACAGTTGCTTGTTCTTCAACTGAAGTCGAGTATTGAGCACTTGCCCATACAACTAATGAGCTGCATTGGTTGTGTTCCTTAATGAAAGAGCTTCAGCTTCCCTTCAACACACCAACCTTGTGGTGTGACAATCTAAGTGCAACCTACTTGACTTCCACTCCGATTTTCCATTCATGGTCCAAGCACCTTGAGATTGATTTTCATTTTGTGCGAGATAAGGTCCTCAACAAAGCTATGCAGATTCGATATTTAAGCTCACAAGACCAGCTAGCTGACATTCACACCAAATCCTTACCCAAACGTCAATTCAGCATTCTCAGAAGCAAGTTGTCTGTCCATTCTCCTCCCATACAACTTGAGGCAGGGTGATAAGATAAATATTTAGAGTTTGTAATCTAGTCTATAACTTTATTGTCTAGTAACTTATGTATATCTGTTATTATGTATCTTGTATATAATGTAACGTTTACAGATGAATACAAGTGATACTGATTTTCACCATTCACGTCTTTGCTTCAAATAGTATGCATGTGTTCGACATCGTTGCTCTAAAGTTTTAATTGATGGTTTCCAGATAGAATTATTAATGTCCTTTTATAATGATTTGGTGCCTACATTGGAGGCAAAAGTTGTTAGAAGTAACAAACTTGATGTTTTTATGTTTTCTTTAAATAATATTTACTATGTAATTTAATGGTTTATATTCATAATGAATTATATCCATTGAAATTTTAGTAGTAAAAGCATTACAAATACTAATTAAATAACTATACTATATTTTTTAAAATATATTTAACAATTAATATTTTTCTCAACTCTAAGTCTAATTTCACATAAATATATTATAGTAATAATTAATCGTAAAATAATAAAAAATTATTATTTATTTATTAATAAAATATTGAAACAATAAAAGTTATATTTTCTTTGTATAATAATATAGTGTTACAACCTCATGAAACTTACAATTTATTACAATTTTAGTAAATTTTCTATTTGAACAATATTATTTTTTATTATTTTTAATATTAATATTTTTATTAATTTAATGTAGTATATTTTTAATTTTTGCTAATAATTAAATTATACAAATTAATTAATTTAATTTTAATTATTTGTTTATTAAATTTTAATAAAAACATTTAAAAACGATAATTATACTACTTGTCTTATATAACAGAAATATTGCTTTGAAACAAATTATATGCTTTATTTTTTAAAATATGATTATAGATACAAGATAAATTAAAATTTTAATAAATTTAATTTTAATTCTTTACTTTGTAAACTTTATTTTAATAACTTTTTAAAAACAATAAAAGTATTATTTTATTCATACAGCAATTTAATTTTCAATTTTGATAGATTTACATTAAAAGGTAATAATTCATTATAATTTTAATAAATTTTCTACTTGAACAATTATGCAATACTCTTTTAACATTTTTATCTAGATAATAATAGTTGTGGTTGTTAGGTATTTTCTGCAAGTGCACGGTTTGCAACAAGTAGTAAAGTTCGAGTATCGAGTATCATTCCCACGAGGAGATTGATACCAAGTACTAGCCTTAATTTTATTTCCATAAGCTAACAAAACAGAAAAATATAGTAACTTACAAAGAAAAATTCTAAATCTAAAATATTCCTTTAAAATTCAATAAATAAAAACTAGAGCCTGGATTTGCTTCACTAGACACTTACTCAAATTACAGGATTTAATTCTTAATTCAACTTGTTGATACAGTCAAGGGTAAATTACTGAAATTACTTAAAGTCTCTTTCGAGATCATTCAAGCATGCCAAAACTAATTACCACCTATTTTCAGGGTCAAGTTAATTAATCAGGGCTCATTAAGTTCCTTAGCAATTTAATATTCCCTGAAGGATTAGTCTACTTTCGTGATCGAGGTTCCTAAGTTTCATCATGCAACTTTCATTGTCTCTAATCTACCCACAAACATGCATTTAATCAGGCCTAAAATAAAATACAACAACATATAAAAGTAACCTGTAAAATTGACTGAATATTAACTTATTGAATTAAAACATAAAAATCCAAACGAGCATTAGTCTAGCTACATTAATACAAACCTCGAATAAGTTAGTTACACATAATAGAAATAATCATAATCAAAGATAATCTAAGCATGAGAATAATTCTGTTGAATGTAGTTGGCTTGAATCTCTGCTTCTTCTCTGCTAAAAAATATCTCTGATTGATGAATTGAATGATTGATGGATGAATTGATGAATGAATTAGGCTTAACATCTTTTCCTTTTACATCCATCCCTTGCCCTAGAACTACCAATTCTGAAATCTTCTACTTTCGTAATCCTGAATGAAAGAGGAAGATTTTTTCATGACCACACACCCTAGCACATGGCCATGCAGAAGGGTGTGTATGCAGGTGTGTAGGGAAATCATGTATGCATGGTCTAGCACACGGCCATGTGCGCGGGTGTGTACTATTCCTATTTGTGCACGACATGGTACATGGCCGTGTGGTGGGGTGTGTTTAACTTCTTCATCGGGCTTGATTTCAACCATGTCAGTGCACACCTTCTTGCATAGGCGTGTAGTGAAGCATGCATAATTCTTGATAAGCACATTGGCGTGTGCTAGCTTGTGTGCGTGATTGTGCAGAAGTCCCTTATCCAGCACAGTTGAAGACACGATGTGCAATACTTCAACCCACAAAACTGTAAAAGTTTGGCTTAATTAGACACTATAATGCATATAATTATCAACCAAACATGCAAACAAGCAAATGTATTCTTTAGGATGCAATTCAATAACATTATGCTAAATGCAAGTAAAATCACTAACAATTAAATAAACTTATAAAAATATATTATAAAACCAATAAGGATGCTTCTAAAATTATATGTATAAATGACACATAGCAAATTCCCCCACACTAAACCTTTGCTTGTCCTTAAGCAAAAATGCACAAAAACACTTATCAATGCAACGAACCTAACACATTGCCAGACTTCTAAATGACCATCTACTACGATCTTAGGTTAATACAAGACTTGCAAACCAAAATTAAGTTGATAATTCAAAGTTAAGGATGTAAGTTTTACCAAGTGAAGAGCAAACTTTAACAATTGAATTTCTGAAAACTTATAAGTTGATAATCAAGAAAAATGAAAGCAAGTGATACTAGTTTTGTTAACCTCAAACAACCCCTAAATTCCATCACATAAAAGATATCAATATTTTTATTTTATTTTACTAAAATTTTAATTAATTTAATCTTTATTGGAGATAAGATAAAAGTTAATCTATTTATAATAGGAAAAATACTTTTAATTTTAAGTTGAATTACATTTTAGGGACAATTACAATCACCCATCTAAAATTTTGTCAAACCCACTAATCCATTCTTGTATTTTTAAAAGTCAACTGATAACCCCATCACGTTTGATTTTATTAACTATTCCCATTCTACTAACTAAATACTCCTCATATTTGATATTTTTATTGTAAACCTGAGAGAGTTTTTAGTCAATGGAAGAGAGAAATAGTTAATAAAATTAAAATCTTATATCTTAATATCTGTACAGTCATAACCAATTTTTTTTTTTGAACTTCTTACTTTGGGGAGGTGGGGTGCCTTACCTCGTGGATGGAAGGACTTTTGACCAACCCATCCCTAGGTGGGTAGGCATCATAACCATACTTATTGATAATGCTCTTCAGGGTATGGATATTATAAATAGTGAGCATTGAGTTTTTGACATTTTTCTTATGCTTATGGGTGTAACTCACCTTTCAAGAAAGAAAGCAGGTGTGTTAATAGGACTTTGAGACCGAAAAATTCTTGCATTATATCCCACAGTTAGATGTGTGGCACAAAATACATGCTTTATTTTATTGAATTAGTATAAAACACTTGGTTTATGCATCATACATCCAACTATTAGATATAATACTTTAAGTGCAAGCAAGAATCTCTTGAACCAGTTCAAAATTGTCACATACCTTTTCATCCGTTGAAATTAATGAAGTTTTTGTATTATTTTTGTTATGGAGAAATTAATCAACAAACACCTTCCAAAATAACTAATAAATAAATAATTATATTTATATAAATTAATGAATAATAAATTACTAAAGAAAATAAATAAATAAATAAATATATAATTATTACTAATATTACTGGATAATTATTAATAAAATAAAATTATTAATAGAATAATTAATTAACAACACACATAAACAAAAAATATAAAACAAGTAAAAAAATTAACAACAACCTGAAAACAACTAAAAAATAAAAAGTAGCAACA
>CATIWM010142017.1:0-48403 GCA_949671775.1 Mallotus repandus
ATTTCCAAAAATTTTTAAGCTATTTCCATTTGTCCAACAAATGGTGATCAGGCCATCTTGCCTTGGATACAAGATTCATAAGTTGGACTGCTTGAGGATTCAAGATTTTTTAAGATTTCCAATTTTTCTAACTTTGTGATTTTATCATTCGCAATGTGAACTAATCTCAAGTGTCATAGATATTTGGGATTAGAGGAATTGTTAATTAGCATTGTATTCACAACATTCACATTGGTTGGATATTATTTGTTATTGGATTTATTATCAATATAATAAAGACCATGTAATACATAACCCATGCCAACTATCTCATTATTAAAATAGATAGTACATACATCTCTTTAAAAAAAAAACTTATAACCTTTTCTAGTCAAACTAGAAATAGAGATGATGTTCTTATAAGCATTAGGTACATATAAAACATTGTTCAATAACAAAACATAATCATTTAAGTCAATAGAGGTGGTTCCCATAGCTTTGGCAGCAATACTTGCTCCATCTCCAAGCTTTAGAGTCACCTCATTTGACCCCAACCTTCTTTCACTTGCTAGATCCTGCAAGGAAGAACATATGTGAGAACTAGCACTGGTATCCAATACCCTGCATTAGATGAGCTCTTAGAACATTTAGAAACAATTAAATTAGAGAAATTCTCACCTTCTTCAATCTTGTCCTTTCCTTTCATTGAGTCAAGGAACTTAGGATAATTTCTTTTCCAATGTCCATCTCCTTAGCAATAGAAACATTTTCCTTTGCCTTTGTTCTTAACATTTCTTTTGCCTTTGTTTTTGCTTACACCTCTCGAAGCTTTAGGAACTCTTTCCTTTGCTTTCTTGCTTTTATTGCCTTTATTCTTTCTAGTCCCACTAGAAGAAGCAATCAAAGCAACCTCCTTCCCTTTTTTTATTGTGAATGGCCTTTTGGGCCGTCACAAGCATGTTCAACGATTTCACAAGTGTGCACTCAATTATATTCATATGGAAATTGGCAATGGTTTGCCTAAATGACTCTAGAAGGGATTGTAAGATCAAATCGATTAGAAGTTAAGCATCCATCATAAAATCTAGACTTTCAAGTTCTTCAATAGAATGAATTATAGAATTCACGTGAGCTCTAACATCCCCACCTTCCTTTATTTTAGCATGGAAAAGTCGTTTGGATATCTCATATCTAGCAATCCTACTTTGTTCACCAAATAACTCTTATAGGTGAAGTAGGATTTCCTTTGCATTAGTGTACTTCTCATGTTGCCTATGAAGTTCATTACTCATGGAAGCCCACATAATGCAACATGATTGTAAGTCATCATCTTTCCATTTTTCAAGAGTGTCACGTTCCTCTTAGGTAACATTTAGTGGAAGGGGTTCGGAAGGACTTTGTTCCAAAACATATAGAATGCATTTGGAGGCCAAAACAACTTTTAGATTACGTTACCAATCAATAAAATTAGGTCCGGTGAGTCTACGGTTTTCAAGATTGATGCTTAGTGGGTTTGATGACCTCATATTATCAAATTACTGCAAAATATAACAAGATTATTAGTTATAATAACATTGATAATTTTACCATTAGATTTGGTCTTTAATCATAATGGCCTCCAACTAACTTGACGATTCCTACACTTCTAAAATAGGAAATGGAAATCCCTTGTTGGATGGATTTCTAGTGGGTGATGGAGTTCTTAATAAGTCACCAATATCCCTCAAGTACACATTGCTATTCTTGGAATATTAGCTCTCATTAAGTGGACAACCCTTGCCCATCACATCTCATGTGAGATTCCATCAATCCAACTCCTAATGTTTAGATATCTTAGGTACACATAATTGCCATTCTTAGTCTCCTCACATTAGTTAGGTCCACACCCTTGAATCAGTGTAATATATGGATTTGAACACTACAAACCTTAAGTACTCCTATTTTCCATTCTTAGGCCATAGTGTATCCCCACACCCACAACATCTTATGCTTAACAATAGCACTACATGAATCTCTTATGCCTTATGCACACCCCTATATATCCATAGATGATGCACATAATTCTAAAACCATGTAAGTTATTGCTCCAATAGAGAGCCTAGACCTAAATTTAGTTTGGAAGATTTTCAGGTCTTAATTTTGGTCTCACTTTGTACATTAGCCAATTTATATACATATCACATACATATATGGTATGGCATTAAATACAAATAGCATATTTCAACATATATATCAAATATATACATAGAACATGCAAGATGGATGCACAAATATGGAGTGATCATGGGCCTTTCCTAATCATATTCTAACTCTTAGAATATACTATGGGCCTTAACACCTTGGGCCATGTCACCATGGGCCTTGTGGGCCTAAGAAAAGCCTTTATGGAAGAAACTCCTTTGTCACCATTTTCATGGATCTCCATCTTGAACACTTCAAGTTCCATGCCACAACTCTTGTGCTATACATTCAATCCTTGGTATACCAAGGCAAATATTACATCCTAACTCTATGTAATCAACATTTAATTACATATTAAATAATAAAATTAATTATTATTACAAAACCAAGGATGTAATCTAAGTCTATGATCATTCAATGCATGTTTTTCAAGCATAAAGCAAATAGGATACAACTATTGCATGTTAGGCTTGAAGTGCCAAGAAAACAATGATACATTTATGAGCTTGGAGTGCTCTTCACAAGCTTCTCACGATCATAAGGAGCGCTCATGAGGGGCGCAAATTGCCTAAAAACAGGCCTAAGTTCACGGTTGAGCCAAGTTTGAGCCGCTCACGAGCCAGAGACTGCTCGTCATGATTGTGAGCGGCATGGGGGCTCAATTTTAACAATTTTTACACAGGTTTAGCTACAATACATGCAACTAACATAAAATATAATCACAACACTTGCAATTATTAATCAATTTAGCATATGTTAAGTGCAAAAAGGAGCTCTGATACCACTGAAAGGAAACGGTTATGCAACTTTAATGTGTGGTGAGCACAAGCCTTAAATTTTTAATGTTTTCACTTGCATAACCCTTCATTACATGAAGAATTCCAATCCCAAGGATTCAATTTGCAATTAACACATAGCTAAACATCAAAACAATATGTAAACAACAACTTAGGAATTTTAAGTTTTAAGAAAACTCAAAATCTCCTAAGTTTGATATAGACCACAAGTATTCTACAAGCTTTGGATCTTTTAGTTCAACTCTTGAATCAAATGCATAGCCTCCCAAGTGTTAGGCTAACACCAAAGCTTTGCCAATCACCTTCTTACTTTGATTAAGGTTAGTAATAAGTAACCTCTTTATTGGCCCTTAAGAACTTGTTCTAACTCAATTCTCTTGCAAGAACACTTAGGGTTTGTAATGTGTATGTGTTTCTCTCCTTTTTATGTCTCTACACAAAAGTTTCTAACCTTAGAAACATATCTTAGGTTATGTAATTATATCTTGAGAAAGCCAAACCCTAATCACATGATAAGTGTACAACTCATCATAATAAGTATACAACTTGCATGTATATGGTTAGGATTACACGAATTATGTAGAGAATACATCTCATGTATTGTCTACATTCATTTTCACAAACACCTATATGATATACACCTTATCCTTGCCATGGTCAACATTATACACATTAGGGATAAGGCATGCCTAACATGAAAAATTTAACCATTCACACATATATGGACTTGGGCTGGGTAATTGGGCCAACACATGGCCCAAGCCCAGTCCACATAACAAATGGGCTTGGTTAGGTCTATGGGCTTTCTCACCATCTTGGATTAATCTTTGGTCCAAAACTCTTTTGGGCCTAGTGTAGACGGCGAGATTTAGCGCGCGTCCAAGATTTTAGCAACCGCGACATTGTTTGAACTTAGGGCTCCAGGGAACACACTAACCATATCACAAAGACAAGGCGTGGAGATGAGGAGTCGCTACCTAAGGTAATATCTGGGACAAATTGAAAGTGGTGGTAACTCAATTCTCTAAAAGAAGTTAGTACCACAACCATGAAATTTTGGGAATGGAATACCAACTTCTTTTAGTCTCGTGTTCTTTGAAATTATTTTATGAATTACTATTTTATTCCCTAATTACATGTAATTTCATTAAACCCTAATTGAACATCCATCTAACCCTAAGGCAACCAATCCATGAAAAAGCACATAAAAATACATTTAAGGCACAACGTCCCTAAATCTAAACTACATTGATTTTAATTTTAAGTTAGCTAATTCTACATTTTTATTTATAAAGTAAAAATGGA
Organism: Mallotus repandus; assembly: GCA_949671775.1. Classification (NCBI taxonomy): domain Eukaryota; kingdom Viridiplantae; phylum Streptophyta; class Magnoliopsida; order Malpighiales; family Euphorbiaceae; genus Mallotus; species Mallotus repandus. The sequence continues at coordinate 4,263 of CATIWM010142017.1, forward strand.
ACTAAGAGTGATCCTAGATTTTAATTAATTTTTGAGCTTAAGTCTATCAAATTTTAATTCTAAAAAAAGTGGGCCTTAGTCTACCAAAATTTAAAAGAAAAATAGATTTAATTTAATGGGCCTAATTCTACTTATTTTAATTTAAATGAAATGATCTTAAATCTATTTATTTTAGAAATGCTAAATTAATAGGCTGAGTTAAGTCTAAATTTATTTTATTAAATAAAATGGATCTAAGTCTAATTTAACCTAAATGAGCCTAAATTAATTTTAAAGTTAATTAAAGCCTAAAACCAATTTTAAAAAGCCTATTATTATTTATGTTAATCCTATCATGGGCTTGAGGCCCAAAATGAATAATAAAAGAAGCCCAAATGAATAAAATAAACAAATAGCATATCAAACAGACTCTGATTTCTAACTCTAAATTTATTTACATGGAACCTAAAATTAATCTAAAGCCATCATTGATTTTAATTAAGGTTTACCAAATAAACCCTAATTTACTAATCATTTTAAAAATGCAGAAATTTAAAATTTTGCTATTTTCCCACTATTGGGGCTATTATAAATCCTATGTATAAACTAATTAATTACATGCCCAAATAAACCAAATAAATAAGCAAAACACACAAAATACAAAAGGATACAAAAATGATTATAAAAATAAAACCTAATATGAAATAACTAAATAATTAAAATCCATGACATTCTATGGATCTTTACGTGTATTTTGTCAACTACGTCTTCTCCGGGGTGTTTATCTGCATAGTAAGAAAAGGAAAAGAAAACACAGAAAAAGAAAACAATAAAAGTGATTAGAAGAACAAATAATGGAAAAAATAACTTAAAATAAAATAAAGATGAATAAAATAGAGAAGAAGAAGATTTAAAAAAACAAAAGACAAGAAAATAAACAAAGAAGAAGAAGAAGGAGTGGGATGTGATGCAAATGCTGTTTGATTACTCCTCAGAGTGAATTTAATCAGAATTGTGGAATTTCGATCGAAAATATTTAATTCCGATCCGGAATTTACACTTTAGCCCGCCCTTTTCAATTTTCTTTATTTAAAAATTGACCCAGAAAATTAATTAAAAATGTTGCAATTGAGTCCTTTAAAACCTTGTAATTTAGCCCTGAAATTCAAAATTCAAAATTCTAAGGATCTATTTACAACGAATTATCATCATCGAATCCTCTATCGCATCTGTACTGCTATCCCGAAATTGTGTGCTTATAGTTGTCCCACTTTGTTCCTGTTTACTTAAAAAATTGCGACAAAGCAAATGAGCACACAATGTCTAAGATAAAGAGTTGGGATACTTACCTGAGCATCTTGAAACTTCTATTTGTAGTTGATACTTATGCTGTATAACATAATGCAGAATGCTAGAGCAAATTTCACTATAATCCCCATGGGATGTCTAGTGAAAAAAGTGGTTTAGAAGATGCATTATAGTTCTTGTGGAATGTGTAGCTGTGATGCTATAACTATGTGTAGTGTCTAGCTGATTACACTATATTCCCTATGGGACGTCTAGTGAAGTGAAATTAGCTATATTCCCTGTGGGACGTCTAGCTATGTGGTAAATTTCACTCTATTCCCTATGGGACGTCTAGCGAAATGATGCTATAACTACTGTGTAGTGTCTAGCAAACCATGATCACACTATAGGTCCTATGGACCGTCTAGTAAGAGATTTTGAACTCTCATCATAACTACTGTATAATGTCTAACAAAAGTGAAATTTAAAATGTTGTTATAGCTATTGTGTAGCATATAACGAAGTGAAACCTCGTGTTATAGCTACTGTGTAGCATATAACGAAAATGAAAATGAACTTTGAGTTATAGCTATCATATAGCATATAACAAAGTGAAACTAAAAATTTAGTTATAGCTACTATGTAGCATATAACTGAATGAAATTGAAAATTTCACATGCAATGCATGCAAAAATCAAATTTTGTGTGGACTGATTTTGAAAATTTTATGCTGATTAATTATGCATTTGTGCTAATAATTTAATAATTCTAAATTTAATAATTCTTAGAATTATTAAATTATGTCAATGATTGTATGGTTTTCTAACTTTAATTAGGAATTAATTCCTAATTAAATTGCAATTTAGGACCAAATTGCAAGAAAAATTATTGGACTTAAATGCAAACAACCTTAGTGGACTAAATTGGACATTTTCCACTTTATTATATCCTTATCAACTTCTTCTTTCCCCGATCATTCTCTTTTGCTTTTCTTTCTTTTTCTTTTCACTTCCTTTCACTTTCACTTAAATTTTAATTATTCTTTTTTCAATTACTTCTTCATCTGACGTCAGATTTTGGATTCGTCTGATCCTATGGCTCAACCACCACGTAGACCATGTGGAAGAGCTGATGTTCCAGTAGATCCAACTATCCTGGCCCCACATTTTCCTTAAAACAATTTAGGCTTGGATGAAGGTGCAACTCTACTTCCTCTAACTCGATTAGACTTACACCGATGTTCAAATGCTGGTGATGAGGTAAGCTTTGCTTCTTCTACTTTTATTTTTGCAGAATTTAATTTAATTTTGTTTAATTAGTGACTAAAACTAGATAGAATAATGCACAAATTAAACATGCATGTTAAAACTTAAAGAACAATTTTATTGATTAGCAAAATAAATTATGAAAACAAAAATTTTAGTGGAAAAAGTAGGAATTAATCATGAAAATCAAAGCTAAATTGTATACAAAATCAATTTGAAGTTGAAATTTTCGATCGTAAATCTAAATTACCGATCGAAATTATAGATTTTCAATCAAAATTCTATAATTTTGATTGGAATTATAGATTTGTGGTCGGAAATCTATAATTTCAATCGCAATTCTGGATTTCTGATTCTGCCAAAAATTGATTTTTCAATTTTTTAATTTAAATTTTTAATTTTTAATTATTTTTTTTGAAAACAAAATAATAAAAAAAGGAAAGTATAATTAAAATGCGAAGTAAAATTAAATGAGGGACTTAAAAGAAGAAAATAATTTTTTCTTTTTTGAACTCTATTCAGAAGGCACTGAAATTTTTGAGTTGCTTTAACTTGGCTCAAGAGCTTTTCCATGGCCTTCCTGAGCAGGTGACTCGATATATCTAGGCATCTGGCTTCAGACATTTTATTGCTACTCTACCTATTGAGTGAGGGAGATCAGATTGTTATTCTCCTTTCGCGTTGATTGAGCGGTGGATGGATATCACCCACACTTTCCATACACGAGTGGGTGAGTTGACTATATCACCAATGAGCTTCTCAGCTATCACCAGGATTGCTTTTGGAGGTACTCTGGTTCCTTTTGATATTAGCTATTGTAATCTGTCTGAGGTCGCTAGGAACCCATATGTTTGTGACTTATTAGGATTTGTGCAGACATGGAAGAATTGAAAAAATTTTGTGCTATCTTCTCTTGTCCAGAGCTTTAGACGACTGCCTACTATTACTCCTCAACAGATCATCCACAAGGCTAGGTGTTTTCTCTTAATATTGCTAGGCACCACCTTATTTTGTGAGACCGGTCACGAGGTCAGTATTGTACTCTTTGGTCTCCTTCGTGACTTAGACCGAGTCACCACATTCGATTGGGCTTCTGTAATACTCCCCTATTTATACTATAGACTTGAAACAATTTGTAGAGGCGCTGTCACTATATGTGGCTTCTGGCAGATCTTGTATGTATGTTCCCTTATATCTCAATTTCCTTCCATCTGTAATCCTTTTATCTTGTCTTGATCATTTTTCTTATAGATTTGGAGTATCGAGATTGGAGTGATTCGAGGCTTTAATGCTATTAGCCTTGCCAGGAGCTTTCCACTTATGCAGAGATGAGGCTCTTCTAGGCTTTCTAGCATTAGGCATGATCTCCAAACTTAACGAGAACAACTGAACACCTTGGAGTGGGACCTGGTAAGAAAAATAAATAAAATTATTAGCATTTCATAAGCTATAAACATTAGAATTTAGCTATTTAAATATAAAAATTATAGGTGAAGTCTGATTGGCTAGATGGTGCCGAAGATGTTCAATGATATGATTTCATGATTGCTGCTACAAGACTTGAGACTATGAGAGTTTTGCTTCCTGGATATGGTTGCAATATGTGGTATATTGGAGAGTGTGTGTATCGTTGGTTTGCAGGACCTTCTAGGTGGCGCGTTCCTTCTTCTATACCAGCTTTGATGTTATGGAGTTATAGACTGACTGGCCCAGACCTGAGGGTAGCTCTAAAGGGATATGATGCTTCAACCCTACTTGAACGTTCTCGTCACTATAAGTGGTATATTGAAGAGAATCTACTAGAGTAAATTCCTAATAATTTAGAGGAGGTATGATCTTTATCAATCTCTTCTTTTTTAATTCTCTTGCTAATATCCATCTTATTTCCTACAGGTTGAGAGAGTTGGTTCTCCTATTGCAGATGAAGAAATGGAGGAGTAGACTAAGATTGTTCAGACTGAGATCGAGAGGACTGGGTGTGAGCATGAGTCCCATACTTAATATACTGGGACTGTTCATGGTGAGAGCTCTACCAATGTCACCCTTGGCGATATTTCACTCTTAGATAGATCGATGTATTATTGAGCTCCTGTAGTCCTGACTCCTATTGAGCAACATATGTGTTTTGACCATACTCAGCTTCCTAGCTTTTCTCCTTCAGATGTTTCTCATGTGAGTACAATTGGCTATTTTATATGTACAATCTAAGTATTTAACGTTAATATTAGTAAGGAATTTGCATTACAGGTTCCTCAGACGAAGGCAGAGTACCTGTATAACCATGCCTCATCTCAGAGGTTATTTACCATGGAAGTTACAGATAGTTAGAGAGTAAGTATTTAAAACAAATATGCAAATTTGTGCATGTTATGCATGATTCTAACTATTTAAATGCAATAGAGCTATGCTGATGATCTGGAGCACTAGAACAAGCGACTTCGACAGCAGTTAGAGGGTCTGGGCATTGATCCTTATAGCATTAGGACTTCAACATCTAAACCTCTTGATACTTATTATCATGAAAATTTGACTAGAGGGTGAAGTCCTTGGCCAAACATTGGACCTCATGATGACTGAGCATATTTCAGACTATCTTTTTATCACCACTATCTTCTGACTACTTCCTATTGTGTTTGTGCTTCTCGACTGTCTTCTGATGTACTATTTATTTTTTGAATTCTAAGCTGTTCTGACTTCTTTTGTAGAACTGCATCATCTGTGTTCTTGAATGAGTTTAAAACTTTCTTTTCCCTTAAACCAATTTTCAATTAATTAATAAATAAGTAAATAAGGGCATAATTTAACTTTTTTTTTTTTACAAAAATCCTTTTGTCTATTTATCCTATTATCCTTTCATTTATCCATTATTTATCTAATTATTTATCTATCTAATTATATCTATTTATCCTGTTATTTATCTATTTATCTTATCACCTATTTATCTATTAACTTAAATTTGATTTTATCAGGAAAAGAAAATTTTAATCCTATCCAACTTCATTCTTTTCTCTATATAAAAACTCAAGAAAAAATTGATTTCATCATTCCTCTTTCACTTCACCCATATCAGGATCCAAGCTTCTCTCTAGTTGATGATGAAATTCCTTAAAATCCTTGATGGAAATGACTGGAACAAGCTTCTTCCTTTTCATGCCAAATCACTGAAATCCCTTCAACATTTGAAGATAGACAACAACCTCCTACATGCTGCTGCAACTTTCTGGGATGCTAAGGACTATGTGTTTAGGTTTAATGGACAAGAGCTATGTCCATTAATTGAGGAATTTGCTGCCATATTAGGGAGTTCACTTGATTCAACTGCTATAATTGATCTGCCTGACCTGGATATTAAATTTCCTGGTAGACTAGTTGCATTCTTTGATATGCCCCCTGATGATATTTATTTGTATGCTTCTCACCCTGGGACCATGAGTCTATCTTCTCTGATTGTTGCTTGTGAAACAAAGGATAAAAATAGTGCTACTTGGATCAGAACCGTCTCATTCTGCCTATATGCTCAATTTCTACTAGTTTCTGCTCATGGAGATGCTGACACAAGGATTGTGAGCATTTTAGAACAAGTGGAGACTGGAGATAACCCCATGCCTGTCATTCTTGCTAAGACTATCATTGGGTTAGATAAATTTAAGACACAGAATCGTCTATCAAGCAGCTTACTTTTTCTTCAGGTATGTAACCATAATTTTTTTTTTTGCCTTAATTTTTGCCTAAGCCGCCCTTTTCGGGTTTTCAACTTAGCAGGCTTGCCCTAACTTTTGCCTAATTCGCCCTTTTGGGTTTTCAACTTAGCGGGCTTTATTTTTGCCTAAGCTTCCCTTTCAGGTTTTCAACTTAGCAATTTTATTATTTTACATCTTATATATTTTCCTCTTTTTATTTATATTTTCTTTTTTTCTTTATTTTTTTAAGATTTGGTTACAAGAGAAGTTGAGTTTACTTAATACTCTTGCTAATCGCTTGACCTATCAATCTCATTAGTTACAGTCTTATCCTTTGAGAATGAAGAACATACATGCTGCTGACCAATGGATTAATTGGATGAAAAACATTGCAGATTCTGAGATCACATGGACCTGCCCTTGGTGGAGATTGAAATTTGTAACCGTTGATTTATATGACCACTGTGTTCCTATTCCTAGGCTACATTTCTCCACTTTCTTTTCCCCTTCTTGCTTATGCCATCAACATGGACGTCTTCAATTCATTGTCACTATTCTCACTGACTTTGAAAGCTTTCGTTTGAGATAGGATTTTCTGGACAAAGTGAAGAATTTGTGGCCTCGAAGGACCCTTGAACATAATCTGACCCCAAATTATGATGTGATCACTGATGATAATTACAAGGCTTGGGTTGTTATGTAGATTACTGAGTCACCAGGATTTGTTAGGAACAAGAGGGCTCAAATGCTACAAGATGAGTCACAAAATAAGAAACAAAAGATATAGCTAAAGGTGGTCTTATAGTTCTAGTTTTTAGGCTTGTATGTTCTGTTTTCCTTTAAGTATTTATGCTTTATAATAAAGATAGAACATGCAATGTTAAAATAGAAATTCCATTTAAATTCCATTCATTAATTAGGGTCAAAATGAGTACATTTGCTACATTATATGAAATAACTCATGTTATCAGCTAGTCCTTTCGGATTTTCTAACTGAATATTTTTCTCTCCCATTTTATTTCCCTAATTTTTGCCTGACTAGCCCTTTGCGGGTTTTCTAATCAGCAGGACCACTTTTTATTTATTACCTATTTTTTGCCTGCCAGCCCTTTATGGGTTTTCTGAACAAGGGGAATGTCCTAACTTTTGCCTGACTAGCCTTTTCAGATTTTGTAGCTAGCGGACTTTTATTTCTCTATACTATTATTTTTATTTATTTATTTACATGTAGTACTTCTTAAGATGATCTAGGTTGATTGACTCTATGAACTCATTTCCTTCAAGATCTGATAACTTTGCAGCGACTAAATACGGTCCTTCCCAGTTTGGTCTAAACTTTCCTCTTGGATCAAACACTATTGCCCTTGACTGTTTCAAAACCATATCCCCAACCTTTATTTTTCTAGGCCAAACCTTTTTGTTGAACGACCTCGCTATCCTCTTTTGATAAATATGAGTGTAAAATAAAGCATCCATCATTTTCTCATCCAGAGATACAAGATGACCATATTTCTTTTTTGCCCATTCACTCTTAGGAGTTTTAGCTTCCATCACTACTCTCAAAGACTTGATATCAGTTTCTATAGGCAGGACTGCTTCACATCCATACGCTAATAAAAATGGTGTTTGACCTATAGCAGTTCGTGTTGTAGTTCTATATCCCTATAAAGTAATAGGAAGATATTCAGACCAGTCTTTGTATGTTTTAACCATCTTAGAGAGGATTTTCTTGACATTTTTATTAGCTGCTTCAACTGCCCCATTAGCTTGAGGTTGATAAGGCAAAGACTTATGATGCTCAATCTTATACTTCTGTAACAACTTTACTATTTCTGCTTGAAACTGAACACCATTATCTATCATAACATGATATGGGACCCCATATCTACAGATGAAATTACTTTCAATAAACCTAGCCATCTACTTTGCTTTAAAAGTACCAAAGGATTCAACTTCTACCCATCTGGAAAAGTAGTCAATTGCCACCACTATATATTTATGCCCATTCGATAGTATCGGCCTTATTTCTCTAATGATGTCTATTCCATATGCTGCAAAAGAGCTAAGGGGATGATAAGCTATTCAATACCATAGGAGGGAGATGACTAAGATTCCCATGTATTTGACACTGGTGACAGTGTCTCACTATTTGAATACAATCCCTTTCCATACTCATCCAGTAATACCCTTGCCTAACTATTTTCTTTGCTAAGATTACTCCATTCATATGAGACCTACAAACCCCTGCATGAATCTCTTTCATTACTTCTTCAACTCCATCTTTCTTGAGGCATCTTAACTGTGTCCCATTTGGCATTCTCTTGTATAATACAACATCTTGACTTGCATAACTCTATGTAAGAACATGAAGAACATATTTTTCTTTTGAATTTGCTTCATCTGGATATTTTCTTTCTTCAATAAACTTTTGAATATCATAAAACAATGACTTCTCTTCAAGCCCTATCTGAATACCCATAGTTTTCTCACTACCATAACATGAACCTTTTACCTTCACAATTACCAAAGGCTTCATTATTAACCCAGTCAGATTATCCCACATTGAAGAGAGTGTTGCCAATGCATCTGCTATTTGATTCTCATCTCTTGATAAGTGAATGAAGAGACATTTGGTAAAATTTTTCATTAAAGCTTTCAAATAACAAATGTAAGGCTTTAATTTTTCCTCCTTCACTTCCCATTCCTCATTAGCCTGATTGACAACCAACATATAGTCCCCATAGACCAACAATTCCTTAGCTCCTGCTGCAATAGCTGCTTCTATTCCATAGATACAAGCCTCATACTTAGCCATATTGTTTGTCGCTTTAAAATATAATTTCTTTGCCATTGGTATGGTTTCCCCTTCTGGTATAACTAGAATAATTCCTAACCTAGCTCCTTTATTATTTACAACTCCATCAAAGTAAAGCTTCCATTCTCGGCATTCTATCACTGCTAAGTTCTCATATGCAAACTCCAAATTCCACTGTTCATCACCTTCAACTACTTTCGGAGCTAAGAACTCTGCTACTGCCCTTCCCTTGATAACCTTCATAGTGATGTACTCTATATAAAACTCAGTTAGAAGTACTAGCCATCAAGACATTCTACCAGTCAAAGCAGGTGCTTGAAACAAGTATCTTACAAGATCTATCTTTGAGATAACTTATATTTTATACGACTAGAAGTAATGTCTTAACTTTCTTGTGGCCCAGATCATAATCCAACACATCTTTTCTACAAAATCATACTTCTCTTCATATGGTAGAAACTTTTTGATGAGATAATACATTGCATGCTCTATCCCTTCTTGTCCATCTTGTGCTAGCATTGCCCCCATTTCTTTTTCTTCTAAAGCCAAGTATAAAATCAATGGCTTACCTTGTTTAGGTGGTTTTAAAATAGGTGGATTAGTAAGGTACTCCTTGATTTTATTAAAAGCTTTCTAACATTCATCATTCCACTTTATAAGTTGATTCTTTCTCAGAAGCTTAAAGATAGGGTCACAAATGCTAGTAAGCTTTGCAATAAACCTACTAATGTATTGCAGCTTTCCAATGAACCCACATACTTCTTTCTTAGTTTTTGGTACTGACATCTCTTGAATAGCCTTGATTTTGTCTGGATCTACTTCTATCCCTCTATCATTGACTATATGCCCTAACAGCTTGCCTGAAGTTACTATAAAGACACATTTTTTTGAATCAAGGCTCAGATTGTACCTTTGAGTTCTAGCTAAAAATTTATCTAAAGCTTCAAAGTGTCCTTCTCTTTTTTCTGACTTGACCATCATATCATCCATGCACACATCAACTTCTTTATGCATCATGTCATAAAACAAAGCAATTGCTGCTCTCTAATAAGTAGTTCTCGCATTCTTTTATCTAAAAGGCATCACCTTGTAATAGTATGTCCCCCATTTTGTGATGAAAATAGTCTTGATCTTATCCATAACTGCCATCATTATCTGGTTGTAATTTGAGAATCCATCCCTAAAAGAGTACATTGTACTAGATGCTGCACTATCTATAATCACATCAATATGGGGTAAAGGAAAGTCATCTTTTGGACAGGCTTTATTTAAATCTCTAAAGTCCACACACATTCAAACCCTTCCATCTTTTTTGGGAACTGGCACTATATTTGCTAACCATTGAGGGTAATCTACTATCTCTAAGAAGTTAGCCTAGATTTGCTTAGTAATTTCTTCTTTCATATTTTCTGTCGATTTTGGTTTTAAACGTCAAAGTTTTTCCTTAACCAATTTAACTTTTAGATATGTTGGAATATGACGTTCTGCAATATCTCTATCTAAACCTGGCATCTTCATAGGACCAAGCAAATACTACCTTTCTTTTTATTAATATTCTCTCTAGATTTTCCCTCTCTTCAGGAGTTAAGTCATATGATATAGAAATATTCTTAGGTTGTTCATTCATGCCCAAGTTTAATGAATCTAATTAAATGGAATTAATGTCAAACATGTATGGACCATCAAAATTATAATGCACAGAACTATCAGGATGCACATCACACAAGTAAGCCAAACAAGAGTTCATATCATTGATCACAAGAAAAATAAAGTTTTCGTCCTCAAAAAGATCGGACGTTATTACATCAGTTTCTTCATAAAAAACATAACTAAAGCTATTACTAATGATGGTAGCTAAATCTTGTGGTGGCTCTTTTTCAGGTGGTAGATACAATAGTACCTCGACAACCACAACTCATATCCTTTCAACTACTTACTTGATCACTTCCTCTTTGTTGCCTTTCACCAAGCTCTCGACAATCTACTCCTTGAAGATCTTAAACCCAAGAACATCCACACCAGCAACAATGACAGGTTCTTTTGTTCCAAGATAGAACTTTCCTTTTCCTTCCTTGACAAAGTTCTCACTCAGTGAACCCGCTCTTTCCAAGAACTTCTTCTTTTTCCCTCTTGCCTTCTTTCTTACTCTTTTACTACTTGATCCTATTTCGATGTAGCCCAATCCTGTTGTATCATCTCTGGAAGTTCTGGGCTTCCTTGTTCATTCTTTTACAGTCCCTGTCCAGGCTGATAATTCATCTTCTTAATCATTCTTGCAACCCTCAGATCCATCTCGGTTCTATCAAATATCCTAGCTACTTGGAAACCAGGAGGAGCAATTACTTGTTTCTGACTATCCAGGATTATTATCACTAATTTATTCATGCTAGCATCTATAGTCACAACTTCTCCTTTATGAGGGAATTTTATCTTCTGGTGCACGTTGAGGGTACTCTTCCCAAGACATAAAACCATGGTCTTCCCAAAAGCAAGGCATAGGTAATTAGGATGTGCAGTATAGTAAACTCCATAAATGACTCTACAGGCCCAATTTTTACAAGAGCCTCAAATGTCCCCTCTACACTTCTTGTGCTGTCATCATAAGCCCTGATTATAAGGTTTGAATTTGTCAGGCCATCCACTTTCAAACCTAGATTAGAAAGAATTTGTAATGGACAAAAATCTATTGTTGAACCGTCATCCACCATCACATAATTAGTCTTTTTTCGTCTTACTTCAGTTGGGATAAATAGGGCTTTGTTATGATTCCTTCCTTCCAAAGGCAAATCCTCATATGAGAATGTAATTACACCATGGTTCTTTTCTGTTATTTTGGCAACCATAGCCTCTAGGGTAGCAGTGGTTTCAATACTCATTTTTGCAAAAGCTTTGACACGAGTTTTTCTATGGCTGCTAGAATGCATTAACAACTCCCAAATGCTCACATTCACCTTTGCTTTCTTAAGCTACTCAAGAATTAAGTCATCCTTCTACTCATCTTTCTCTTCCTTTTCATTTTCTTCCTCTTTCTCTGCTACTTTCTTTATTTTCTTTTCAACTGGTTTGTAGTTCTTGCCACTCTTAGTAACATGGTTCACTTCAGGGTCATCAATCCATATATTGTAACTTTTGGTATCTTCATCAGAACTATACCAAATGTCAATTGTGCCAATGATTTGATCTCTCTTTCAATCTTTCCACACCTCAACCATTCATGTTTCTTTCTTACCCAGCTTCTCAATATCAATCTTGCTGAAATGTTGACCCATTAGATCTTCAACTCCTTATTGTGACTGTTCAAGAGCCAAAGGTTCTTTACCCTTTTCATTTGGTGAATCCTCATCATCAAACTCTTCACCCCATCCTCCAGGCATGAATGTCTCAATGGGTATGTCAAAAGAAGGTGGTTTTGAGTAGAATACTTTATAGTCAAATTTACCCGAAGGCTGACCCAATAAATCTTCAACTCCCCTTTTGTGGCTGTTTAAGAGTCAAAGGTTTTTCAACTTTCTCCTCACTACTAGGGGCATCAGGAGATTCCTCATCAATTTTAGGGTTTATGTTCTCAAAAGAGCTTAGCACTTCTTCCTCACTTACTCCTGAATTAATCATCATGGTGGCTGGGGGTGGAACATTTCAATAGTTTTGGAAAGGGTTATTTTTTGTGCATGGGTTTGGATTTGATTTTTCGGGATCTGTGATTTTTCCATAGTTTATCAAGTTTTAGATTTCATGTTTTAGGTAGATGCAATTGTCTGTGGAATGGCCAATAACCTGGTGAAATTAGCAGTAATTGTTTGGATCATAGCCTGGGATATTTGGGTTTGGTGGTTTAGAAAAGGTTAAAGGTCGAAGCAGGCCTTTTTATATCAGGTGGTCTAAGACTTTGGAAAGGGGTTGGTTGAAATTTGAGAATCTCCTTAGTTGTTGGACTGCACGCACTTCCACAGCTCGGCTAGTACTTCCTTGCTGTGTGCCCCCAGTGGGATAGTTCCTTGCCCCTGTGCTTCTAAAGCTTTTCTTTTTTTCATTCTTAATCTCCTCAGTTTGCAAACCATCATCATAAAGGTCCATAAAATTTTTTGGGTTCATCATTTACAACCTTTCAACTAGATTAGGTGACACATTATGAACAATCATCCTAACCTAATCCTTCTTAGCTAATTTATTTTTCATCAATCCTACCTTATTCATAAATCTAATCAAGAAATTAGAAAATGAATCATTAGGTTTTTGCTTAGTCAGTTCTAAATCCCTGATAGATACTTCCAGCTTGGTATTATAATCACATTGCTTTAAGAAAGCAATACAAAGTTCTCTCCAATCAGCCTGGATAGATTTCTCTAAACCATGATACCAATTCATAGCTATACCCTCCAAGAATAATACAAATAGCTTTATAACTACTGCTAATGGAGCTTTAGTGGTGCTCATGGTAGTTATGTATTGGCTGAGGTGAATCCTTAGGTCTCCAATACCATCAAATTCTTATAGTTGGGGCATTTTAAATTTGTTAGGCAATTTATCCCCTTTAACTTACAACATATCATCAAAATCAAATGAGTAACCTATGCCTTGCCCTCTTATCAGCTCTTCCATCTTGGACATTTTCTGAGTTAGTGCTTGCACATGCTTGGATTCATGGTCCTGTACTAATTCAAGTGATTCCTTTTTTGCCTTGTATATCATGTAATTCTTAACATCTTCAAGTTTTACTTTAGCAATAGGTACATTTCTAACAGTAGGTTGATCTTTAGCACAATCAATTAGAGTTGGAGCAGGAATAGTTGCAGCTGCAGGTTGAATTGTAGGTTATGGTGCTAATCCAGCTAAGGCTTGTCTCAGTTCATCTTGCATCATAGCTCTTATGTCATCCATCAGTGCTCCTTTGATGTCTTCCAAAGTCCTATTTCCTCTTTGTTCTGGTTCCATTTCTTCTGCTTAACTAGTTAGAGCTTGTGCAGCTTCTAGGTAGAGCGGGTTTATAGGACTCTTTTCTAAACTTTTAAGAATCTCCTTGGCTATGGATTGTGGGCTCGAATCAGTTCTCACTAATCTGCCACCTTTCAGTTCCTAAACACAGGAAGATATGGATGAATCTATAATGGTTGTAGAAAAAAAGTGATAGTATAATGCATGAACTATATGTATGCACGTATGCATGATGCACATGTTATGCAACAAGTAGCAAGTAACAAATGAAGTCAAGTAACAAGTCAAATCTACAACATACATCCTTCCAACCTTATTCCCCCCACACACGTATTTAATGGTGAGTCTCTTTCCTAGGATTTTTTGTCGTGGCCTTTAATATCAACAAGAGATATCAAGAATCGACATGTATGCCAAAAATCTCAAAGTACTAAAAGCATAGAAATAACATTCTAGGTATAAAAGCTTAACCCAATCTTTATTAGCCCAAATGGGCTTTTAAAGTATGGGCTTGGGCTTTTATAGATAGAAATACCTCATGGCAATATACACAAGCAATTTGGGTAATCCTAAGGGAAGTTACTAAGTCACTACATGAGCTGAGTCTGGTGGAAAAGTTAAGGCCCTCTTAGCAAGATGCCCTCCTTTAAGACTTGAGTTACATGCCAAGGTTAGAGGGGCCCGACATCCTTTGCAAACTCGAGAGAAGAATATTAACTTCTTTTAGTTTCGTATTCTTTAAAATTACTTTATGAATTACTATCTTATTCCCTAATTGAATATCCATTTAACCCTAAGGCAACCAATCCATGAAAAAGCACATAAATAATACATTCAAGGCGCAACGTCCCTAAATCTAAACTACACTGATTTTAATTTTAAGTTAGCTAATTCTACAATTTTATTTATAAAGTGAAAATGGAACTAAGAGTGATCCTACATTTTAATTAATTTATGAGCTTAAGTCTGTCAATTTTTAAAAGAAAAATAGATTTAATTTAATGGGCGTAATTCTACTTATTTTAATTTAAATGAAATGATCTTAAATCTATTTATTTTAGAAATGCTAAATTAATAGGCTAAGCTAAGTCTAAATTTATTTTATTAAATAAAATGGACCTAAGTCTAATTTAACCTAAATGGGCCTAAATTAATTTTAAAGTTAATTAAAGCCTAAAACCAATTTTAAAAAGCCTATTATTATTTATGTTAATCCTATCATGGGCTTGGGGCCCAAAACGAATAATAAAAAAGCCCAAATGAATAAAATAAACAAATAGTAGATCAAACATATTGTGATTTCTAACCCTAAATTTATTTACATGCAACCTAAAATTAATCTAAAGCCACCATTGATTTTAATTAAGGTTTGCCAAATAAACCTTAATTTACTAATCATTTTTAAAATATAGAAAATTAAAATTCCGCTAATTTTTCACTATTGGGGCCATTACAAATCCTACGTATAAACTAATTAATTACATGCCTAAATAAATAAACAAAACACAGAATACAAAAGGATACAAATCTGATAATAAAAATAAAACCTAATATGAAATAACCACATAATTAAAATCCATGGCATTCCATGGATCTTCATGGGTATTTTGTCAACTATGTATTTTGCTAACTACATCTTCTCCAGGGTGTTTATCTCCATAGTCAGGAAGGGAAAAAAAAACACAGAAAAAGAAAACAATAAAAGTGATTAGAAGAACAAATAATGGAAATAAAAAATAAAATAAAATAAAGAATAATAAAATAGAGGAGAAGAAGAAATAAAACAAAACAAAAGACAAGAAAATAAACAAAGAAGAAGAAGAAGGAGTGGGATGTGATACAGATGATCTTTGATTACTCCTCAGAGTGGATTTAATCACCGTTTTGGTATAGAATCCGTAGAGTTTTTATTTCTTTTCTCAGGGCTTTCTGCGTGTTTAAAGAACATAAATTTTTTTTTTTTGCTTGCAAAGTTTTCTGTGAGATTTTTTTCTCTCTGTGTTCTCTTTTTTTTTTTCTCTCCGCATTCTAAATGCTCTCTGCACCCGCCCCCCCTCTTTTTTTTCCCCTTTTTCTTTTAACTTTAGCCCATAAAACAACCATAATAGATTAGGCTATTAGCAAGACAAGATAAATTCTCTCATTATCCTTAAAAATACAACAGGATAAAAATTTTATTTAAATTCAAAATGTATCCTAACTAATAAAATTAACAGGATAAAATTAGGCTAATTTTTTTTGAAATTAATTTCTGACTAATGAGAATTTAAAGAAATAATTTCAAAAATTAAAAATTGGGTGACGGAGTCCAGTCGGTGGTGTGTAATTCCGATCGAAATTCTGCATTTCTGATTAGAACTATGGAATTCTGATTGGAATTCCATATTTTCCATCGGAATTTACACTTTAGCCCGCCCTTTTCAACTTTCTTTATTTAAAAATTGACCCACAAAATTAATTGAAAATGTTGCAATTGAGTCCTTTAAAACCTTGCAATTTAGCCCTGAAATTTGAAATTTGAAATTCTAAGGATCTATTTAAAATGAATTATCATCATCAGATCCTCTGTCGCATCTGCATTGCTATCCTGAAATTGGGTGCTTACACCTAGGCTCAAACAATTTGGACCGTTAATCCAAGTCCAATTAGAAGCAACATATATTATTAATTTAATACTCTAATTAATATCTCATATTAATTAAGTATAAATTAATAATTAAACCCTTGGTGGAATTAGATTTCATGATATGCTAGAATCATTGCTTAAAGAATAATCCAATTCCATTAGTCTTTTTTAATTGATTAAACTCTTTAACCAATAATTAGATTAATATTAATGGTGATTTGGCAAAACTCTTTAAGGTGTGATATACTAGGTTCATGTCTAATTGGCAATGAGAAGATAACATCAACACTTGATATTATTTGAAACTCATTTCAAGTCTAAATGCAAAAATCCCAATTATACACATTTAGTTCTCATAAGTTGTGAGTGACCCCTAACATCAATATCGCAACTACCCAATTATAAATGAATGCATGTATTGATTCACATGAACCCCTTAGTCATAATTACCGTTCACTAAAATCCCTTCATTAGAAGATCCCGATATAGCTGAGAGTCATGGTTTAGTCAAACTCTAATCGTTATATCATATGACCACATCTCAAGTTCTAGTTCTTGATAAAACATAACCAACACTGAAACTCTTTCAGTTCATGTCAAGTTTGTCCTCGCCAGAAACTTATTCATCAAGAAATAACTTAGATAGCATAGGATCTTATCCCGATTCACTCTAGGAAAATGAATCTCATCTTAGTTGAACACTCATCCCTAAATTTAGCTGACTCAAGCCACCACACACCATAAACCCATGTATGAATAACACCTCAGGTCAAAGGACTATATGCCCCATTATGACCTATATTATGATTGTTGACTATAAGTGAATATCCACGTAATCACAAATCTAATGTCACGTTCGATCCACCCATCACATGAGTATCCACATGTCTATTTTGATATCTTATATCAAGTAGCATGAGACTCACTACCTCCTACTATTAGTATCACATACTAAACAAGGAAAATAGACAGAGGTGATATTACCCCAATATTAATTTACCGACTATGAACATTTTATAGCATATGTACTAAATAAATTTGTCACTCATATTATCAACTCTTGATAATAAATTTATTTAACATTATGCTAATGGATAAATATTCAATTAAATGAACTCTTTAAATAATATAATATTATTTTATTGCCATTCAGGATAATTTACAATGTCAATAATGTGATTGGCCTTTAGGGCATACCACCTATCCTAACACTAAGTCCTTTAAATGAATAATTTATTGGGTGATACCGAGTGGTGACTCCTCTTTTTCTCGTACTTGAGTGGTGGGTTATAAGTGCATTTATGCCATCCTTAAGCTCTTTCAGTACTCCTCTCACTACCCTCTATTTTCCCGTAACATGGAAAAAGGGTCATTGATCCAAAGAGTGTCGAGTCAGTCCCGCTAGCGTCAACAGTGGCGACTCCACTGGGGATGGAGATTTTGATCTCAAAGTTTGTACTTTGCTTCCACTTATATATACTATTATAGACCAACTTGCATCATGACACTTATCACACGTGCACAAGCTTAATAACCCCGATGGTGTCAAATTATGATTCACTATGACTCCACTCAACTCATGGGTTGATTAGTTTGACATTGTCACCTTCATCCTTAACTCGGTTAAAGAGATACTACCGAGCTCATTTGAAAAGAGTTTGTAAAGTTCTAAAAGGGGGTAGTTTTCTCTCGAGTTTGCAAAAGATGCCGTGCCCCTCTGACCTTGGCCTGTAACTCAAGTCTATAATGGAGGCCATCTAGCTAAAGGAACCCTTAACTTTTTACCCTGACTCACCCATGTAGTGGCCCTAGAAACATCCATTAGGATTACACCCTATCTTGCATGTGTTTGTTGATTTACGTCTATATGTTATGTTTTGATTTAAACTGAGTCCTTGGTGACATGTATATCTTATGTTGTGCTGATTAAGAATCAAGTTAATCCTCTTTAGACTTTATATATCCACATGAATTTGAAAGGTCCATGCGAACCGAGTCAGTCTATCATGATATATTTGTTACATATTGTAAGCACACAATTTTAGGATGACTTGAGTGGGGATGCGACAGAGGACCCGGTGATAAAAATATACTATGAAATTAGATTTATTGGATATGATTTATTGATTTTTAACTAAATTGTAAATTATTTTTAGAATCTATTTTTAATTATTGTTTTTTTAATCATATTTTTTTAAAAAAAGAAAGAGAGAAAATCAAAAAAATCAAAAAAATAATAATGATAAAAGGCTAAATGGCTAAAGTGGCCGAATATGGCCACTAAATGCCCAAATTTGGGCAACTCGGGCTTGAATGGTGAATTGGCCCAAAATGGGCCACATTTGGCCAATTTGAATTGGCCTTAAGTTGGCCAATTTGAATTGGCCTTAAGTTGGCCAACTCTCACGTGAATTTGGTGTTTGGCCAATTAGCATTTTTTTCCTTTCTTTTCTTTTATTGTTTCGTTTATTTGTTTATTTAGATATTTAATTTGATAATTCTTAATAAATCACTTGTCAGATAGTTAATTATCACATTGTTAGGGTTAGACTGGCTTTGTTTTATTTTATTATCTTGTTTCCCTTTATAAAAAAAATTCACATATAAGGGGGAGGCTCCTAAGATTTTATTATTTTTCCTAACTTTCTGATTCTTTGCCGTGAGTCAAATAACGCAGCCTTCTCTCTTGATATTTCACATACATTTTAGTTTTTTGCCATTAATAAGATCCAAATAAATAAAAATCACAGACAAACATCATAAAAGCCATAGACTTTCAATCAATGGTAATCATCCTTCTGAGGGGAATTAATACTATATCCATCATATCATCTCTTCTTCTACTCCTTTCTCTTTTTATTTTGTTTGATTATTTTTATTTTATTTGATTTTGATTTGATTTTGTTAAAATACTAATCCTTATTTTTTTTATTTTTATAATTATGGATGGGGTAACATGAATTCACTGTGGAGAATAAAACCCATGAAGATTCATGGAATGCCATGAATTAAAATTTGTATTTGCACGTATTTATTTCCTTTTTTTTGTATTTTTGGTATTATTTTAATCTTTGTATTTTGTTTTTTGAGGATTGTAATTAATTTTAATTTTTGGTAGATTTTGTAATAGCCCCAATAGTATGATAATAGTGAAACCCATTTAATTTTCTGCATTTAAAACGATTAGTACATTAGGGTTTATTTGGTAAACCTTAATTAAAATCAATGGTGGCTTTAGAATAATTTTAGGTTGCATGTAAATAAATTTAGGGTTAGAGATCACTGTTTGAATGCTTTTGTATGTTTATATGTTTATTTGGGCTTATATGTTAATTTTGTTAATTTTGGGCCCCAAGCCCACGTGTAGGTTAAATTCACTAATAATAGGCCCATTTAAAATGATTTTAGGTTTTAATTAAATTTTAAAATTAATTTAGGCCCATTAGGTTAATTTAGACTTAGGCCTACTTTTAGTTAATAAAATTAACTTTAGACATAGCTCAGCCCATTAAAGCATTTTTCCATAATTGGTAGATTTTAGGTTTTATTTCATTTAATTAGAAATTAACTAGAATTAGACCCATTAATTTATTTCATTTTCTTTTAAATTTTGATAGACTTAAGCCCATTCTCTTTAGAATTAAAATTTGTAGATTTAAGCGCACTAATTAATTAACATTTAGGCCCACCTTTAGTTTCATTATATTTAGTAAATAAAATATGTAGATTTAACTAACTTAAAATTAAAATCAATGTAGTTTAGACTTAGGGATATTGCACTTTATGAATGCATTTTTTATGTGCTCTTTCATGACTAATTGCCTTGGAGTTAGATGTATGCTAAATTAGGGTTTAAATGAAATTGCATGTAATTAGAGAATAAGATAGTAATTCATAAAATAATTTTAAAGAACACGAGACTAAAAGAAGTTGGTATTCCGTTCCCAGAATTTCTTGGTTGTGGTGCTAACTCTCTTTTAGAGAATCGAGTTACCACCACCTTCAATTTGTCCCAATTATTACCCTAGGTGGTGACTCCTCATCTCCATGCCATGACTTTGTGATATGGTTAGTTTGTTCCCTGGAGCCTTGAGCTCAAACAGTGTTGCGGTTGCTAAAATCCTGGACACGTGCTAAACCGATGGTGACTCCACTAGGGATAAGAGATACTGATTCTTATGTGTTCTTTAGAATTATTTTATTAATTATTATTTTATACTTGCATTCATTTACATGTCCCTATTAAACCGATGGCGTTGGTTTATAGTCCTTTGATTACACTAGCTTTATGGGATTGTAGATTGGCTAACTATCACTCTTAGCCTTAACTCGGTTCAAGAGAGATTACCGGGATTATCTGACCAGAGTCTGTGACCCAAGTCTTAAAGGGGGGTAGTCTTCTCTCGAGTTTGCAAAGGATGTTGGGCCCCTCTGACCTTGGCCTGTAACTCAAGTCTTAAAGGAGGGCATCTTGCTAAGAGAACCTTGACCTTTTCACCAGACTCAACTCATGTAGTGGCCTAGTAACTTCCCTTAGGATTACCCAAATTGCTTGTATATGTTGCCATAAGGTATTTCTATCAATAAAAGCCTAAACCCATACTTTAAAAGCCCATTTGGACTAAAAAAGATCGCGCTAAACTTTATACCTAGAAATGTGTTTTCTATGCTTTTACTACTTTGAGAGTTTTGGTATGCACATCGGTTCTTAATATCCCCTATTGATATTAAGGCCAAGACCAAAAAATCCTAGGAAAAGAGACTCACCATTGAATACATGTGTGGGAGGAATGAGGTTGGAAGGAGGTATGTTGTATACTTGATTTGTTACTTGCTAATTTTTGCATAAAACATGCATTATGCATATATGCATACATATAGTTCATGCATCATACTAACACCTTGTTCTACAACAATCATATATTCATCTGGGTCTTCCTGTATTTAGGAACGGAAAGGTGGTAGATTAATGAGAACTGATTCGAGTCCACAATCCATAGCCAGGGAGATTCTTAAAAGTTTGGAAAAGAGTCCTATCAATTCGCTCTACCTTGAAGCTACACAAGCTCCAATTAGTCAAGTAGAAGAAATGGCACCAGAGCAAAGAGGAAATTGGACTTTGGAAGACATCAAAGGAGCATTGAGCCATGATGCAAGATGAATTGAGACAAGCCTTTGTTGGATTAGCACAACCACCTGCTATTCCACCTGTAGTTGCACCTGTTCCTGCTGCTAACCTACAAGTTATGGAAGATCCACATGCTAACAATGATAATGCTTGGGGGCCACCAAATGCTGCTAGAAATGTACCTGCTGTGGAGTTGAAATTTGAGGATGTGGAAGACTACATGGTTGAGAAAGCAAAAAGGGAATCACTTGAGCTTGTTTAAGAACTTGAGCTAGTTTAAGAACTCGAGCCTAAGAAGATGCAAGTTTTAACTCAGAAGATGTCTAAGATGGAAGAGTTGATAAGAGGGCAAGGCATTGGGTATTCATTTGATTTTGATGACATGATTAACACTAAAGGGGATAAGCTCCTGGGCATGTTTAAAATGCCTCAGCTTTAGAAGTTTGATGGTACTAGAGACCTAAGGATCAATCTAAGTCAATATACAATAACCATGAGCACCATTAAAGCCCTTTTGCTGGTTATTGTGAGATTATTTATGTTATCTTTACAAAGTATGGCTGTGAACTGGTACCATGGGTTGGAGAAGTCTATTAGAGCTGACTGGAGAGAATTATGTACTACATTTTTGAAGCAATATGATCATAACACTAAGCTAGAAGTGTCTATTAGAGATTTGGAATTGACTAAGAAGAAACCAAATGAGTATTTTTCAAACTTTTTAACTAGATTCATGAACAAGGCACGATTAATAAAAAATAAATTGGCTGAAAAAGATCAAGTTAGGATGGTTGTCCGTAATGTGTCACCTAATTTGGTTGAAAGGTTGCAAATGATGAACACTAAATATTTTGTAGACCTCTATAATGATGGATTGCAAGTTAAGGAGATGGAGAATGAAAAGAAGAAAACTATTAGAAGCACTGGCACAAGAAACTACCCAACCAGGGGCATATAACAAGGAAACACTAGTCAAGCTGTAGAAGTGCATACTGTCTAACAACCGAGGAGATTCTCAAACTTTAACCAACCTTTGTCAAAGGTTCTAGAATGTCTAATGCAAAAGGGCTTACTTCAACCTTTACCTAATCCAAACCCACCAAACCCAAATACCCGAAGCTCTAACCCAAACAAGCACTGTAAATTCCACCAAAACCTCAACCACTCCACAGATAATTGAATTCATCTCGAACATAAAATCCAACACCTTATAGACTCTGGAAAAATCATAGACCCTGAAAACCCGAACACCAAAAATAATCCTTTCCCAAACTACTGAAATGTTCCACCCTTAGCCACTATGATGATTAATTTAGGAGTTAGTGAGGAAGAAGTGCTAAGTTACTTTGAGAACGTAAACATTAAAATTAATGAGAAATCTCCTGATGACCATAGTAGTGAGGAGAAAGTTGAGAAACCTTTAACTCCTGAACAGTCATGAAGGGGACTTGAAGATTTGCTGGGCCAGCCTTCTGGTAAATTTGAGTACAAAGTATTCTATTGTAAACCACCTTCTTTTGACATACACATTAAGTTAGTCATGCCCAGAGGGTGGGGTGAAGAGTTTGATAATGAGGATTCACCAAATGAAAAGGCTATAGAACCTTTGACTCCTAAACAGCCACAAAGGGGAGTTGAAGATTTGCTGGGCCAGCCTTCAAGTAAATTTGACTATAAAGGGTTCTACTTTAAACCACCTTCTTTTCACATACCCATTGAGTCATTCATGCTTGGAGGATGGGGTGAAGAGTTTGATAATAAGGATTCACCAACTAAAAATGCTATAGAACCTTTGACTCTTGAATAGTCATAACACGGAGTTGAAGATTTGTTGGGTCAATAGATGAGCAAGTTTGACATTGAGAAATTGGGAAAGAGAGAAGCATGCACAGTGAAGGTGGGGAAAGATAGGAGGAAAGAACAAACCATGGCCATCAAAAAGCTACTTTGTCTATTACCTAAAGAAGAACTGCCATGAGACCTAGCGTCCTTAGAGTAGAAAATAATCATGTTGCTATTTTCCTTCAAATAACTTCCCAAATTTCTTGTGAATATTTTGTTTTCATGATTGATGATATGGATTCTGATTTTGGCTTATTTGTGTGATGTGCATCCTAACAACATTATGCATTATGATATTGATCTACATGTTTAACATAAATTCAATCCAATTATATTCATTCAGCATGGGCATAAATAAAAATTCAAAGAACATTCCTATATCTTATGGTACAACTTCTGACAAGAGAGAAAAAAAAGAATAAATAAGTCCACTGACTTGAAAAGCAGAAAGGGTTAACTAGATAGAATTAAGAAAATAAAAATAAGAATAAGAGTTGTATCATGTGATGTAATGAATGTTCTCATTTCGGCCCTAATGAATGAATAAAGTTGAATATTAAATTTTGTTCAAACATTGTAGGCTTGTCTTTATCATATTGTATAAGTATATGAATTGAACAAACAAAACATAATGTAAGCCAGAGAAATCAGAGCTATGAGATCACTATTTTAGTTATGTTTTCTCTTCTTGTCACCCCTTTTGTGGCTCATTTTGTAAAGTCCTCGTGTCGTCTTATACCTAGAAAATTTAGGTAGCTCAATAACTTGTGTTGTAACCTATACCTTATAGATAACTATAGATTCCTCATCTTGTCCAACTCCACTAAGAGCAAGTCCAGTTGATTTCAGTGTCAAGAATTCTCTTCAGTCAGTTCATTCACTCATCTGCATCTTCAATACAAGGGAATGACTGGTGTAAGTTTGATTCAGTTTTCTATGATCCTAGTGTCTTGACAAATATTTTCATGAATGAAAACCATCAAAATGCCAAATGGCATTGATAAATCCTTTCAAAATGACAGACTTAAGATTAGCTTTATTCCTTAAAGAATATTGATGACCCTAGCGTCATTATCTCCATGAAAGAAAACTATAAGAAACTGGGGGCAAAATGTAAATAGATTGGGGGCAAAACAATGAATCTATACTCAAAGACTGATGATGAAACATTGGAGTATAAGAGTCAGCAAAAGGGTTCTAGGGGCAGAAAAGAGCAAATTACAAGCATACAGATGCATCAATCAATAAAAAAGCTCCAGTGTAAGGCCATGAACTCCATCCTCTATCTTGGTCATCTGAGTTGTGTCAGAAGCTCTAACATCAGAACTACCATCATTGAAGCATTCATCGCTCAAAGTTGTAAGCTATTAACGAAGTACCTCATTCTCAAACTTTGAGCTATGAGCATAACTCTACTCCGAATAAAGGACCTATTAGGATCTTGTATGTCATATATAGCATGCGTACACTTGTACATTTGTTGTGCAATACTTGTTTAGCATAATAAAAGTCTTTGAGCCCATATAAGATTATATAAATATTCTGCTTCTAACATTCAAAATTAGCATTGTAAAAGTGCAAGAAAGTAGCCAAAGTATTCACATATGAAGCATCTGAAGGAGTAAAAGTAGCAAGAACAATGCTATCAAGATGAACCTGATGTTCAACAGGACTCTGAAAGGGAGGCACCTAATAAATTACTGATCAATCCAATAAAGAAATACATTTGATAATAGCACATGCAGAAGTCTCATCCCAGACAGTCTCAAGAGGATGGATAAAAGGCTCAAATTCCTCTGACTCGACATTCATCTCCAAAGCCCCATCTGGAGCATCATTTGGAATATCACTTGGAGCTTCAGCAAAAGGAGAACCTATTCCCATAAATTTTGAAATCAATAATATGGGAAAGACTGATGAAAAGTGTACCTCAGATGGATCAATAAGAATCTACTCCAAGAGATGCTCCTAAGTATACTTTTGATAGTTACAAAAAGCTCAAGCTAAAATGAAACATTGAATCCTTGGAGAAACACCTCTCTTAACTCCTAACCAATCAAAGTAGAACTTCACAACATCAAGGTCAATATAGGGTATAGAGTGTAATGATGAGAAGGACCAACACGCCAACAATGCAGTCACTAGCCTACAAAAAAGAAGAATGCACTTGAAACTTATAACTAATGCACTCTAAAACTTCTTTGATCATAAAATAATGCCTCTGACTCCTAAACCTTGTTTTTGCAAGATATGTCAGAAAGAGGAATGAATCCCTTTATCATAGCATTAATGACAATAATAGAAGGACAAACTCAACCTTATGCCATGACCTCAATAATGGAGTATCAAGACCCTTGTGATTAGAGACATCATCACTACAATAAAAAAGGGAAGAATGCAAAAGAATAAAGTTGCATTTTAATAAAACTTCTTTACATGCAAACAGACCAAACTAACTTATGGTATTTTGTGTAGGGAAAACAAAAGGGAAAGAAGAAGGCAAAAGAACTAGCATGACAGTAAGAATGGGCAAAAAGGCAAATACCAATCACTAATCAAAATATCACCTCATGTGATAAACATCCTAATGAGTGTTCAAGGGAAATAACAAAACTTTATCCCTTTAGTTTCTGTGAGAAAATGCATCCTCAAAAAATAAAAGAAAAAATACAAAAAATAAAAAACAAAAACAAAAAATAAAAACAAAATTTTTTTTTCAAAAATTCAAAGTAAATTCATCCATTTCATGAGACCATGTGCAAAAAAAAATTATCTCACGGACTTTGATATTAATGGCTTTCTTTTATTAGCCTCGTAGAATTCGAATGTCTATTGACGGCTTTGTGTTAAGAGTTTCTAAACTCTAATCAATCTAATGCTTGTTTTGCACCCGAATGAAGGGAAGAATACGAAAAAATAAAATCTGTGGATTTGCAGTATAAATTGGTTGAATTTTAGAGTAACATTTTAGTCTTTGAAAATAAATGTGCATCTAATCTACTCCAATGCTCAAATGAGTATGAGTACAAAATTCCTTAACGGTATCCACATTGAGTAATACAAGAAAGGAGAGGGATTACTAAAAGGAGAATAAAAATAAGAGCAAGCACTTCTGATATACTCTAATGCTCAGAAATGAGTAAGAGCATCAACATGAATCCTATGGCAGTATCCACGATGAGTAATATAGGAAAGGTAGGGGAATACTAAAAGAGGATCACGGTAAAAGCTGCTCTATTTACTCCAATGCTGTTTAAGAGTATGAGTATCCGAAGGACCTTTCCAACGGTATCCACATTGAGTAATATGAGAAAGGCGGGGGAATATTCGGATAAGGAAGTAAAGCAAAAAAATAATTCAAAGACTATTTCAATACTGAGAATTTGATTTGTTTATGCTCAATGTCCATAAGTTTTTTCTAGCAAATTCTCCCTTAGTTTAGACATCCCACAGGGAATATAGTGAAATTCACCAATCACATTACTAAACGTACCACAGGGAATATAACGAGGTTCACAAATCACATTGCTAAATGTCTCACAGGGAATATAACGAAATTCACCAATTACACTACTAAACGTCCCACAAGGAATATAGCAAAAGCACAATTCACTAGATGTTCCATAGAAAATATAGTGAAATTTGCTAAAGCTACATAGTAGTTATAGCATGCTACTCAATATTGCACAACAACATAAAGCACTCATAAGAAATCTGCAGTCCATCACAAGTAAAAACCTCAAAACACACAGGTACGGATCTTAACTCTTTATTTTGAAATTGTGTGCTTATTAGCTTTGCCACAATTAGTCAAGCCAATTTCGAGATGACTTGAATAGGGATGCGATAGAGGACTTGATGATGAAAATAGACTAAGAAATTAGATTTATTAGATATGATTTATTGATTTTGAATTAAATTGTAAATTATTTTTAGAACCTATTTTTAATTTATTTGTTTATTTTAATTATTATTTTTTAATCATAATTTCTTTAAAAAAAGAAAGAGAGAAAATTAAAAAAAAATCAACAAAAAATAATAATGATAAAAGGCTGAACGGCCAAAGTGGCAGAATATGGCCACTAAATGCCCAAATTTGGGCAACGTAGCTTTGAATGGCGAATTGGCCCAAAATGGGCCACATTCGACCAATTTGAATTGGCCTTAAGTTGGCCAACTCTCATGTGAATTTGGTGTTTGTCCAATTTGTAATTTTTTCCCTTTCTTTTCTTGTTTCATTTATTTGTTTATTTAGTTATTTAATTTGGTAATTCTTAATAAATCACTTATCATATAGTTAATTATCACATTGTTAGGGTTAGACCAGTTTTGTTTTATTTTATTATCTTATTTCTCTTTATTAAAAAAAATTCACAAAATAGAGGGAGGCTCCTAGGGTTTTATTATTTTCCCTAGCTTTCTGATTCTTTGTCGTGAGCCAAATTATGCAGCCTTCTCTCTTTATTTTTCACATACTTTTTAGTTCTTTGCCATTAATCAGATCCAAATAAATAAAAAATCACAGACAAACATAGCAAAAGCCACAGGCTTTCAATCAATAGTGATCATCCTTCTGAGGGGAATCAATACTACATCCATTAAATAATCTCTTCTTCTACTCCTTTATCTTTTTATTTTGTTTGATTATTTTTATTTTATTTGATTTTGTTTAAATACTAATCCTTATTTATTTTTGTGTTTATAATTATGGATAGGGTGACATGAATTCACTGTGGAGAACAAAACCCATGAAGTTTCATGGAATGCCATGAATTAAAATTTATATTTGCACATATTTTTTATTTTTTTTGTATTTTTGGTATTATTTTAATTCTTTGCATTTTGTTTTTTAAGGATTGTAATTAATTTTAATTTTTGGTAGGTTTTGTAATAGCCCCAATAGTGGGATAATAGCGAAGCCCATTTAATTTTCTGCATTTAAAACGATTAGTAAATTAGGGTTTATTTGGTAAATATTAATTAAAATCAATGGTGGCTTTAGATTAATGTTAGGTTGCATGTAAATAAATTTAGGGTTAGAGATTACTGTTTGAATGCTTTTGTATATTTATATGTTTATTTGGGCTTATTTGTTATTTTTGTTCATTTTGGGCCCCAAGCCCACGTGTAGGTTAAATTCATTAATAATAAGCAAATTTAAAATGGTTTTAGGTTTTAATTAATTTTTAAAATTAATTTAGGCCCATTAGGTTAATTTAGACTTAGGCCCACTTTTAGTTAATAAAATTAACTTTAGACATAGCTCAGCCCCTTAAAAGCATTTTTCCATAATTGGTAGATTTTAGGTTTCATTTCATTTAATTAGAAATTAGTAAGAATTAGGCCCATTAATTTATTTTCATTTTCTTTTAAAATTTGATAGACTTAAGCCCATTCTCTTTAGAATTAAAATTTTGAGATTTAAGCTCACTAATTAATTAACATATCGGCCCACCTTTAGTTTCATTATATTTAGTAAATAAATATGTAGATTTACCTTTAGGGACATTGCGCCTTATGAATGCATTTTTCTGTGCTCTTTCATGACTAGTTGCCTTGGAGTTAGATGTATGCTAAATTAGGGTTTAAATGAAATTGCTTATAATTAGAGAATAACATCGTAATTTATAAACTAATTTTAAAGAACACGAGACTAAAAGAAGTTGGTATTCCATTCCCAGAATTTCCTAGTTATGGTGCTAACTCTCTTTTAGAGAATCGAGTTATCACCACCTTCAATTTGTCCTAGTTATTACCCTGGGTGATGACTCCTCATCTCCATACCATGTCTTTGTGATATGGTTAGTGTGTTCCCTGGAGCCCCGAGCTTAAACAGTGTCGTGGTTGCTAAAATCTTGGACGCGTGCTAAACCCGTCGTCTACACATAATGTTTATTTCTTATAACCCAAAATGGTTTACATCATTTGGGTCATTTGTGTCAAACATTATGACTCTTATGGTTATGACAGTTTGACTAATTTGTTAAAACCTTAAGGTCCAAATAGGTATATCTTATCTAAAAGGATGGAACTTCAAATATCTTAATAACCTTACCCTAATTGTGGGGATACTATATCCGTAAGGTTATTCTGATGTCCCATGTTTTCATTAACTTGAATTTAATCATCAGAGTATAATATATACATATTATCGATGGCCAGGCCCTTTAATATTTTAACCCATGTAACCCTATGGAGCAATAATTTTGACCTCCATATATCAAAATAAAATGGTTTAGAACTTTTTATGATACAAATTAATGTACATAATAAGCTAATCTATGGTTTTTATCTATGATTTATTTGGATATATAAGGATTAAAATCCTGAGCTTGTTATGCCCTGATAACCAAATGCAATATATACATATTATCGATGGCCAGGCCCTTTAATATTTTAACCCATGTAACCCTATGGAGCAATAATTTTGACCTCCATATATCAAAATAAACTGGTTTAGAACTTTTTATGATACAAATTAATGTACATAATAAGCTAATCTGTGGTTTTTATCTATGATTTATTTGGATATATAAGGATTAAAATCTTGAGCTTGTTATGCCCTGATAACCAAATGCGGTTATCCCGATATCACAACTCTACTCCAAAAGATTACTTGTTTTAGAATATTCAAGTACTATGAAACTTTGTCCAAATCAAACCATGCATATAAACATAAATCATCCTCGTTTGTTAATTTTTCATTTTCGAGAGTCACGAGCTAGTTCATCCCATGCTGATGTTATGGTAAGCCCCACTAAGGAAAGAAATTGAACAACCGCCTGTGCGGGAGAGATAAGGTTGGAAGGGACTCTATTTTCTTTTTGTGTGACTATTTATATTGCATCATATTTGCATTCATACATTCATTCATTCATGCATACATGCATTCATGCATTATCACAATGCATGGATACATGCTGATACATGTACAATCATCATAGGTAATCCTCAAAGTGTCTTAACACCGTAGTTTAGTTATAGGAGAGAAAAGGGCAAACTAGTTAAGTTTGTTATGGAAAGCACATCACAACCTGTTAGAATGGAAGAAGTTGACAAGTTGGTTAATGAAAGGGTGGTGAATAAGTACCTTCAGAATAATCTGGGTCAGTTACTACAAGCTACTAAGGAAACTGAAAGACCTTCTTATAGGGCAGTACCACCTCCTCCACATCAAGGAGAGGTTACTGAAGAAGAAGTTGTTATGGTTGTGGTCTACCTTTGACTGAGGATCATATTAAGGCTTATGAGGCTTGGAAGACACAATCTAAAGGAAAAGCACCAATTATGGCTAATCCAGTTGCTGAGGAAAAAAAAGAAATGACGGAAGAATATGCTCAGGTTACTAAGCAGCTCCAAAAGCTACAAACTCAAGTGAAGTAGGCATCCATAGGTTTGGACATTGATGAGTTATGTCCGTTTAGGAATCTTAATCTCCCACCCAAGTTTAAGATGCCCAAAGTGACTAATTTTTCTGGCATTAGTGATCCGAAGTTACACGCTTAACACTAGAAAGCTATGATGTCCACTATTTTGAGATTGACAGATGATTAGATATGGGGTTTGCTCTTATTTTCTTTACAGGGTTTAGCTCTTACATGGTACCTTCAACTTAATAATGCTGTGAAAGAGAATTGGAAGAAAGTTATGAACTAGTTTCCTAAACAGTATTCTTACAACACTGAGATTGAAGTCTCTTTATTGGATCTACATAGTTTGACTCAAAGATCGAATGAATCCTTTGCTGATAACATCACAAGGTTTATAGAGAAAGCTGCTTTTATGAGAAATAGGCCGGATGAAATTGATCAAGTCAAAATTGCATGGGAAAATGCTCAAGACTCTATCAGACAAGAAATTAGGGTTATGAGTATGAGATCATTTGCAGATTTTTATTGTGCCAGGGTTCAAGTTGAAAGAATCGCTAGATTTAGAAAACCTTCACAAGTTCAGAAGAAGGGAACTCAATATTCGTATACTCTAAAAGCGGCAGTTGTTATATCTTCATATATGTTAGCAAATATAAAGTCAAGATAGTTTGCTAAGTTTCCTATGTTGTTGTCTAAAGTGTTTGAAAGACTTTGTAAGAGCAGGATAATGAAGCCAATGGAATCAAGGCCAGTACCAAATGTTCTTTCACCTAATCACAACCCAAAAGAATTATGCAAGTACCATCGGCAAGTGGGACATAACACTGATAATTGTTTCAAACTTTGACATGCAATCCAAGATCTTATTGATCAAGACAAAATTTTTAATCCAGATCATGCTAAGTCTACACAAGAGGTGAAGAAAGTGATGATGATTGATGAAGAACATATCAATGAAGCTTTTTGAGTTGGTCAATAGCAGAAAAGGGCTAGGGAAGAAGAAGATTATCAGAATCTTGATTAGCCAAGTCCTGAGTTTGATTATGTTGTTGCTTACAATCCACCAGTAATCCAAGTTCCATTTGAAAAAGTAGTGCCACTAGATTGGGTTTTTCTAGAACAATCAGGTTATCAGCAAGTTTGAGATACTTTAGGTGAACCAATAGGAAAATTTGATTATTTGGTGAAATATTCTAAGCCAGCATCTGCAGATATTCTATATGACTCAATCATTCTAAGTGGATGGGATAAGGAATTTGGTGATAATGATGAGATGAACTGTTATGCTAACTATGCTGATGATCATGTCTTTTAGGTCAAAAAAATTTAGGTAATATACCTCCAAACTTCCGGAACTGATTGGAGGAGAAGATTCCACTAATGAAGAAAATATGCAGTTAGACTTTGCTGACTTATGGGAACCATGGAGTGATGATAAGATGGATGTAAGTCATGTCACTAAAAGCATGAAGTACTATCCAAATCCTTCTATGCCACAAAAGGATGGGTCACCAATGCTAGATTAAGGAAAATAGAAAGTGGCTAAAGAGGAAGAAGAGGATACTATTTTAAAGTAATTAAAGCAGACGAAAGCCAATCCTAGTGTATGGGATTTACTTATCACATCAAAGAGCATAGGGATGCTATGTATGAAGCTCTTGAGAACTTGTTAATTTCTACAGAATCTACTCCTAAAGAGTTGGTTATGTTAGTGGGTTTCAAAGATAATGCAGAGATTTATTTTTCAAATAAATACTTGACAGATCTGGGAAGGAAACACAACAAAGCTTTATATATTCAGGCTGAAGTAAAAGGTTTTGTGATTCCCTATGTTATGGTTGATGATGGATCAACAATCAATGTCTGTCCTTTTAAGGTTTTGGAAAATTTGAACATGAAAAAGGAAGATTTTATAAAGTCTGATATGGTGATTAAAGCATATGATGAGTCTAAGGGAGCCGTGGAAGGTACTTTTAAGACAATTATGAAAGTTGGACCAATTAAGATTTTGGTTGAGTTATTGTACTTGGTATCCCAATCACATATGGGTTATTTTTGGGATGACCTTGGTTCCATCCTCTGAGAGGAGTTCCTTCAACACTTCACCAAAAGATCAAATTCCCTTATGAAGGAGGTGTGATCACTATTAAAGTTGAATTTGAAGATGGTTATTCTATTGTTTATTCTAATTTAGGTCCACCTGGATTTCAAGTTGTCTCTATTTCCTAAGATCAAAGAAGCTCAAAGAAGGCCAAACTGCGGTTCCAGATGCTGTAGCTACTATGGACACTAGCATTAAGCTTACACCACTTACTACTATTAGTGTTGAGGACTTTATTTTGCATAATGTTAAACCCATAGCATGTTTAGAAAAGGATGATTTTGATGCTGACTGTGTAATTTTTATGATGCTTTCTTTTTTAAGTTTAATGCAATAACCTGTGATTTCGCTTACTTGTTCGATGTTTATTCTAATGGCAATGTGCATACACTTGATCATATCCTAAGCATCTTATACTTAAATTCTATTCATATTAAACTATTTAATATAAGTGATACTGAATCACCCAAAGAACTCTAATTGGCGACGAGTCTGTCTTTTGAAGAAAAAAGGTGAGCTTGAGAGAATAATAAAAAAATGGAAAATAGTCTTTGCTTAGAGTTATAACGATATACCTAGAATATATCATGAAGTAGCAGAGCATTTTATTCCAACTAATCCTAGAATAAAACCAATAAAGTAGAAATTTAGGCGTCTAAGACCTGAATGGGCTCAAAAGATAAAAGAAGAAGTCAATAAACAAATAAAAGCTAGGTTTTTAGAGGAAGTTGATTATCTAGAATGGTTAGCCAATATTGTCCCTCACCCTAAAAAGGATGGAAGAGTTAGAATGTGTATTAACTCTAGAGACTTGAACAAGACAACTCTAAAGGATGATTTTCCATTACCTCATATAGATGTTCTGATAGACTTTACTGCTGGTAAAAAGTATTACACATGCGTAGATAGGATGGGATTTAATAAGATAATAATGGTTATTGTGGATAAAATTAAAATTGCATTCATCATAGAATGGGGTACTTTTTGTTACAAAGTAATGCCATTTGGATTGAAAAATGGTTGTGCAATATATCAGAGAGCTATGATAAAAGTTTTCAGAGATATGATCCATAAATAGATGGAAGTGTATGTTGATAATATGGTGGTTAGATATGAAACTTTTGTAGAACATTGCAGAGATCTAGAGAAGTTTATGGAGAGGTTGACAAAGTTCAATGTCAGACTTAATCCAAAAAAGTTTGTTTTTGTAGTATCTTCATGTAAGCTATTAGGATATGTAGTCAGTTTAAAAGGCATAAAGATTGATCTAGATATAATCAAGGAAATTCAAGAAATGCCAATTCCTAAAACATAAATAGAAATAAGATCTTTTCTTAGTCATTATTAGTATATCAGTATATTTATCTCCAAAATGTCTTTATTATGTGAGCCAATATTCAGATTGTTGAGGAAAGATCAGCCCACAGTTTTGGAATGAATAGTGTCAAATTCCATTTAAAAGGGTTAAGCAGTATTTGTTGAGTCCTTCGGTACTTAAACCACCACAACTAGGGAATACTCTTATCTTGTATCTGTGTGTAGAAGAATTAGCATTAGGTGCAATGTTAACTCAAGCAGATGATAGTGGGGTAGAATTCACAATTTATTACTTAAGCAAGAATCTGCTTCCATGTGAAGAAAAATACAAGATCATTGAAAAGATTTATTTAGCTATGGAATGGGCAACAAGAAAACTTTGCCACTATTTTCAGTCTTACAGGGTACAAGTTGTTTCAAAGATTGATCCAATAAAATATTTATATGTTATACCATAATTGGTTGATAAGCTAGGTAGATGGTTGATTTTGCTATTTGAATTTGATATTGAATACTTGATAAGAAAGTGATCAAAGGAAGAGCGGTTGTTGAATTTTTAGCTCAATAGCTAATTAAAGATGATAAGGAGGTTGATATTTCTTTCCCATATGAAGAAATTGGCCTAATTGATCAAAGGAATGTATTTTGATGAAGTGATGAATCAAAAAGGAGCAGGAATTGGAGTGATCCTAGTTTCACTGACTAGGTATTGGATTCCAATAGCAAAAAGATTGGATTTCTCAGTAACTAATAATATTTCAGAGTATGAAGCATGTATCTATGGTTTAAAAGCTCTTATTGCAATGGGAATAAAAATAGTTGAGGTGTTGGGTGAGTCAAAACTGGTTATCTCACATGTCAACAAGGAATGGGAAGTTCAAGAAGAAAAATTCAAGCCTTATTTGGATTACATTGAGAATCTCAAGAAATATTTTGATGAGCTAGTATTTATCCACTTGTCAAGAAAGAATAATCAAATAGCTGATGCTTTAGCAACTTTAGCCTCTATTTGGGATAATATAAAAGGTTTGCTAGTAAGACTAATGATCTTGATGAAAGCCAGAGTGCCATATTTTAAAAGTACCTAAGTGCTAGCTATAAAAGAAGAAAAGAAGCCATGTTATTTAGACATTTTGAGACTGATGGAGTATGATGAATTTCTAGAAAATGCTGGGGAGAAAGATAGAATGCTCTTGAGATCTTTTGCAAAAAGATTTTTCATTTTATTGGGGTTTGTACAAAAGAGATAAGGCTTTGCATCTCAGAAGTGTTTTAGAAAAAGAAGTGGAACAAATTTTACAAGATGTAGATTTAGAGGTATGTGGACCTCACATGAATGGTAAAGAGTTGGCAAGAAAAATCATGAGACATGGATACTATTGGTTGACTATGGAGCATGATTGTACTCAGTTTGCCAGAAGTTGTCATGAGTGCCAGTTGCATGGAAATATTTCTCATATTCCACCTTTAATGCTCCAGAACTTAACTTCTCCGTGGCCATTCTTAGCATAGGGAATTGACATAATGGGAAAGATTGCTCCACCAGCTTCTAATGGGCATGAGTTTATAGTTGTCGCAGTTGACTATTTCTCAAAATGGGTTAAAGCTGAGTCCTTCAAAAAGCTGGGAGCAAAGCAAATGGCTAGATTTATTGAAAAAAACTTAATTTATAGATATGGTGTACCTTATCACATTGTAACTGATAATGGTGTGTAGTTTCAAGTAGAAGTAAGAGATTTATTACAAAGGTATAGGGTTGAACATCTTAAGTCATCTTTGTATCAACCTCAAACGAATGGTATAATTGAAGTAGTAAACAAAAGCGTCAAGCAGATTCTCAGTACGTCTATTAAAACTTATAAAGATTGGTCAGACCAGTTGTCATATGCTTTTTGGGGATACATAACTATAGCTATAACAACTACGAGTGTAGAACCCTATTCATTGGTATATGGAATGGAAGCAGTGTTACCAGTAGAAGTAGAATTGCAGTCTTTGAGAGTGGTTTTGGAAGAAAAAATTCTAGAATATGAATGGGCCAGGTTTAGATATGAAGAGTTGACTCTGATGGATGAGAAAAGACTTAGAGTAGCATTAAATATGGAACTTTATCAGAGAAGGATTGCTCAGGCTTTTAACAAGAAAGTCAAAGTCAATAAGATTAAAAAAGGTGATTTGGTTCTAAAACATGCTAAATCAATTCCATTTGAACCTAGAGGAAAATTCAAACCCAATTGGGAAGGTCCTTATCTTGTCAAGAAAATGCACCTGAAAGGTGTAATCAGATTGTCAGATCTCGAGGGAAATGAATTTACAAAGCCTGTGAATTTGAACAGATTGAAGAAGTACTACGTCTAGCCTTCATGCAAAGTACTAAATAAAAACATGAATAAAAAATAAAAATCCTCGCTAAGTCAAAACCCTGAAAGGGAGTTTAGGCAAATATTAGGGATTTCCACTAAGATGAAAACCCAAAAAAGGGTGGCTTAGGAAAAAATTAAGGAAAAATAAAAAATGAAAATAATTGCCACTAAGATGAAAACCCAAAAGGGTGTCTTAGGCAAAAGTAAAGGATATTTGAGAGTTACGTTAGCTAGAAACTCGAAAGAGCTAGTTAACATCATCAAAAATTCTTATTGCCAATTGATTGAACTTTGATTAATTCTATATCATTTATCCCTTTTATGGTTAAGAATGGGTACATTTATGTTGATAATGCTTGGGTGTATGCATTCTTGTCATTAGTTTATGCATTTGAGTATGTATTGTTTTACAAGCAATAAACACGATTTAACATTTTCTTATAGTCTTTTCTTTTCAATAGCCAAATTTCATTAAATTTCATTTCTTTTCATTTTATAGTTCATATAATAAAAGCTTACATTTTAAAAGCTTTCTAAAGCTTCAAGCTAAACCTAGCCCCTAGAATTACCTTCACCACTTCCACTTGCTTCATTGTTACCTTTTAACCAATCCTTGTACTCTTGAGTGGTTAAGAAGTCTTGATTTCTATGAATGTGGTATAGTATAACTCTTTTAGGCCATGATTGAGTGATTACTTCGATAAAAGACTTGGTGAGTGCACTGACATTAGGGAGATAAGGTATATTAGTGGGATGTTATTTCAATCCTTGTTATCTTGAAATCCTTGAAGGATGATAGAAAGAGCATTGCCTCAGTCCAGCAAGAGCTACATAGGTGTGAAAACTTCTTGAGCACACATTACAAAAATTCCACCAAGGGTAAACCCATTGTTCATCCTTCTCACCCAAGCCATGCATCCAACCCACCTATTCTTTTTTCTTGTTAAACCTCACCAAAATTCTCCTTACCAAGAAGTGATTAAGCCCATAATTGGTTGTAAGATCAAGGGGCATCACTACCTTTAACTTCTCTATAAGCCAAACCTATAAAACATAAACACAAAATTGCATTAGAATGTGAAAGTGGAAAACTGACTATCCATAGTGAAAAATCGGTTGTTGGTGCCTGAAAATCGGTTATTCATGCCTCTCAGACTGGTTATGCAGTGGCAAAATTGGCTATTCAAGCATGAAAATTGGTTGTTTATCTCTAATGCACAAAAATTGACCCTTACTTGCAAAACCAACACACTTCAACCAAATCGAGCATTCCTGTTGATTTTAACCTTGTCCAAACCATTCAAAGTCTCTGCTAAAACCATTGGAGCAACCATTTTTGGTGTCAAATTCATCTTAACATCAATTTGACTTAATATAGACAACACCCTCCCATCCATAAGCCCTAATGTGCTCTTGTCACATTCAAAGAGATAATAGCCAAGATTGATGCTCCCGATGATAGGAGTCAGATTGCAAAAACTAGGATTAGATTGGAGATGATGGATTAAGCCAAAAAAAGAGATGAAAAAACTTGAAACAATGCAACCATTAGCTTCACTCTTGCTTATGTCAAAGAGATTATTCATGGCATGTACAACCACTAGGTCAAGATCCGGAATGACCATCTCTTGTTGAGGGGATATTTTGATACCTAAAATTACTGAGAATTCTTCTAAAGTGGGGCATAGCTACATTTCCCTAAAACTAAACAGATGGAGAGTGGGATCCCAAAAGGTGAGAGGACCATGAAGAAAGTTGTAGTTAAACTTTAGATTCAAGAAGAACTTGAGATGATGGAAGTTGTATCTTTTCAGGTGTAACCAATCTTCATTTGTGAAGGTGTTGATGAAAGTTTGAATAAGAGACTTAGTGTTTTTTATGCTCATTATTGATAGAGAATAAATGAGCTTGAAATGTAGAAAATGCTAGGGGCCAAAGGGATGGATGCCTTCTACTTGACAATAAAGATGAATTTATAGTAAAATAAAACCTTAGGGTTACCTTTTATCCTTTGAGTAAAGTTTAAATCTCCTTGGTCAATAACTAATGTGGGGAACCAATGTGGGGGACCAAAACATAAGGTTCAACGTTATTGATTGAATGGTGATTGTGTGGAGACCATAAGATGGCTAAGATCTTATCCACACCTTTTTCTCTACCAAGGACCAAATTGTAATATTTTTCAGAACTTTCCTAACCCTTTTGTTAAACCTAAATCCTTGCTCAATTCCTTTTACCATTCTTTTTAAAATCATGTTTAGGGTTTTGTTATTAAATTTTTGAGAAAAATTTATCATCTCAAAGATAAATAGAAAGCAGATTTAAAATGCTTCTCTAAATATATTTTACAAGTGAAACATGTTTAAAATAACATTCTCAAGTACTATAAGTATGAGTAGTGCAAGCAAAATAACATGTCCATAAGTGGTGATCAACATCCTAGAATCTCAACAAAGCCAAAGAGATACATAAGTCCAGGATACACAAGGGATAAGTGGAATACAAATAGAAAAGGATAATAAGTCTATCTTGTACTGCAACTCATAGATAATTGCTTCCTCAAGTCATGAATTTCTTTCTCATATGTTGTCATTGTTGCTTTATTTGTTTATTCTTGGAAAGGAGCTCCTGTAGTTGAGACACAATTGGGATTAGAGTTTACATAAACATTTATACTCATACATTCGTACTCACATATGGATTCATACATATATGGATACATACATTCATATTTTCTTATTCATATTCATAAATGCATTAATGTTGTTCATTCTTATGCATATTCATGTGTACAAACATATTTGTACTTACTAATGTTTTTTTATTAACTTTGGACACATGATTCTTTGCACTATATAGCCCTCGCATTAATTTCTCTACTAATGACCTCTTAACCTGCATTAATATTAATGTGATTATTATCTTTTTATTCACCACTGACACAATTTCACGATGAAGTTTCAAGTATCTTACATGAGTGGTCTTAGCATGTGTAAATGCAGCAGGCTGACAATCTAGAGTGGGAAGTTCCTCATGGATCTCTACTTCATGAACAAAATCAAGAATCAAGAACTCTAAGTTCACTTCTCAGGCAAAATCCCTAGGAATAACATTAATTCTATGTCAGTAAAATGTAGCCTCACCCTCAGCACTAGACTCTGCACGACCTCTCTTGCAGACCTATAAATTTGAATCAGAAAATGATTCAAAAGATAAAATAAAATCATAAGAGAATAAAATGATACCTCAAAGGTAGTGGAGTAAATCTCAAAAGGTATAGCACTCGGACCAATTGGGTATACATTGTTAGGCACAATATGCAATAAGCAAGCCTGAATAAAGTGAATATAAGCATGCTCCTCAAAAGGCTCCAAAAACATCTCACATGGAAAACCTGCCAATGAAAGCTCCAAATCTCTACTGCATATTGTTTTAGTAGATGGTAGATGGTGGAAGGTGAGGAACATGTCAACTATCAGGAGCAATCCACCAACGCCAAATTTGCTCACCAAGGAACTAGCTCCTGCAAAAAGGACCCTCGAGTTGAACTCATCTAATCCGCAAAGCACCAATGAACCCGAGCATGCTAATATCAACTCCAAATAGATCATGACACAACTATAAAAATAAAGGTAAAAATAAATGAATAAAGATGGGAATACTAACTAATTTTTTCTTTCTTTGCAGGAACTTACATTATGAAAGCTTAAGCTGTTCAAGCGACTTTTATGTAGGGAAAAATCCTTGGAAGTCCCTCTATGAGCATTCAAGTACCAAGGTCCTCAAGGAATGCTAGGGACATCATCATCCTT
The DNA here is from genome assembly GCA_949671775.1 of Mallotus repandus. Classification (NCBI taxonomy): domain Eukaryota; kingdom Viridiplantae; phylum Streptophyta; class Magnoliopsida; order Malpighiales; family Euphorbiaceae; genus Mallotus; species Mallotus repandus. Next base: position 44,780 of record CATIWM010142017.1, read on the forward strand.
ATGCTCCATTTGTGGTGGGGGAAAAATGCCATACTCATATCCCTAAATATATGCAAAGTGGAAAAAAATGAAAGGTCAGACATGTCAATAAATAATAAAAAAAAGTAGAGTGGCAGGAAGAATAAAGGGGTTTACCTCTAGATCTCTCCAAAGACTGTTGAGATGACTATGACCTCGGCAAACCTTGTCTAAGCAGCCATAAAGGTGTGCAAGAGCAGCACCACCCCAATTATAGCTAGTAATCACATCCAAGTCACGTAAGACTGGCAGAAAGCACAAGTCCACACTATTAGTGTTATAAAAGATACATGAACTAAGAAGAAAAAGAAGAAAACACTGAGCAAGCTGGTCAACTTCAACAACATTAGATGGGGTCCAGTTCTGACAAACATCGTAGATCCTCGATTACCAAAGTACTACTCCACCTTGATAACCAAGTGAAGCAAAAGGATGACCTAATAGCCACATCAAATATCTCTTACTCTCATGATCAAGGTGAGGATAATACAAATAGCAGTCAAAGGGTACTTGTACCCGAGTGAATGGCAATCTAATGATCAAGTGGAAGTCGACTGGATCAACAGTAATCTCACCAAAGTTGAAATGAAATATGTGTGTGGCATTTTAGCACCTCTCAATCAATGCCTGAAGTCCAACTAAGTTTCCAATCTGACGAGTTTCATATAGGAGGATGGATACAAAATCATCAAAACATATCCCTGAGATTTGAGGTCGGATAGAAATCAGAAGTTCTTCAAACAAAGCATGAGCTAATCCAAGGTTTCTGTCAACTCTTATTAGTCCAGCTTTATCTATCTGCAAAGCCAAAACATTCGAAAGTCAAACCCTAGCCAGTCACCACCCAAAAAAACCCAAAATTCATCAAAAATTGATGAACCACTGATTTTGGGTGATGAATAACCGGTATAGTTGTTCATCAGGTAGAACTAGCTGTTCATGCTTTGAACTAGCCTAAAAAACACAGCCAAAATCGGCTATTTAGGGGGGAAAATTGGTTGTTCATTAGGAAAAACTGGTTATGCATCATTCTTAGCCGAAAAATTCATCCAAACATAAAAAAATCCAACCTAAACACTTCCTAAACATCAAACCTAACCTAAATCAAGTTCCTAGGTGCCTAGGTACTTAAAATTTCAAAGAAATTGCAAGAAAAACTAATCTGATCCAAAAAAATGTGATAGGAAAGATCATGAAGAAAAGGAGGAGCCTCTCTTTGAAGCAATTTCATGGTTGGAACATGTAATCCTCCATGTTTCTTAGTCAAAGGATGCATTGATTTTCGTTCGAATGCCTCTAGAGTCCTCCGTTGTGCCATTTGAAGTTACAAAATGTTCAGAGGATTTTTAGAATATTTTTGGATAAAGTTTTAAAAACGAAATGGATAAGATATGGATATTTCGATATAAATGGAAAGCTGGAGGCCAAAATTACAAAAATGCCACTAAAAGTGCAAAAAGGCTCCTAATAAAGCAAAATTTGACAAGTAAGTAACTCTTTCCTTTCTATCGCATTTTATTTTTACATATTTACTTAAAATATATTTCCCCAGTGGGTGGTTTTCTTTCAAAAATTATAGTCATATTTCAAAATTACGGTCTATTTTTAACTGTCTTTTTAGTTTATCAAAAATTCAAATTTCTAATGTTTCTTTTTAAAAATAAAACTCCCCAGTGGATTTTTTTTCAAATCAAAAAATTGCAATTAAATTTTAAAATTACAGTCTTTTTTAATTGTCATTTTTCAAGAAAAATTACAGTTAATAAAAAATTTTCAGAAATTCATATCCCAGTGTTTGTTTTCAAAAATACAATGTCAAATAATCAAATACAGATTCTAATGACTTTGTATTTAAGTTTTTTAAGTAACTCATTTTAATTATGGGAGTTTGCAGACTCAATCCTGTCTGATGCCCAGTGAAGGCTAGATGACAATTTCAATCCTGTCTAAAGCCTAGTAAGGCTAAACAACAATTTCAATCTTATCTGAACCCAACAAAGGCTAAACAAAAATTTCAATCCTGTCTGAAGCCTAATGAAGGCTAAATGAGAATGTCAATCTTCTCTGAAGCCCAGTGAAGGCTAAATGACAATCTTAATCATGTATGAAGCCTAACAAAGGCTAAATGACAATTTCAATCCTATTTGAAGCCCGACGAAGGTTAAATGACAATCTCAATATTGTCTGAAGCCTAGCGAAGGCTAAACAACAATCTTAATCCTATCTGAAGCCCAGCGAACGGTAAATGACAATTCCAATCCTGTCTAAAGCCTAACGAAGGCTAAACAACAATCTCAATCCTGTTTGAAGCCCAACAAAGGCTAAACGACAACCTCAATCCTATCTAAAGCCTAGCGAAGGCTAAACTATAATCTCAATGTTGTCTAAAGCCCAATAAAGGCTAAACGACAATTTCAATCCTGTTTAAAGCCCAATGTAGGCTAACAACAATTTCATTTCGATTATGGGAGTCACCGCAACTCATATTCTTTGCGAACAATTCATAAGGGTCTTTTGACTCACATTCTTTACGGATAACTCATAAGAGTCTTGGGACTCACAAGTCTATGGACTTATTTTCATTTCAATTTTAAATTATAGTGCTAACCTGTGTTTTTAAGTTTGAGTTCACTGGAAATGATGGAAAATGACAAGCGGGAAAGAACTCAAGTATGATCTCTGAACTCTAGAGTTTGTTTTATGCTCTATCAAAATTTCTGTGTGACGACCATAATATACAAAGCATAATTCTTCTATCTAATGTTTTGGTAAGAACACAAAAATTCCTTCAAAGCCGAGGGAAAACTGTTGGGGTTGTTTCTTACAACTGATGATGAAAAAGCTAAAATATCTCATCAGACAGTCAATTTGATGAAGAGAATTGAAATTCAAGCCATTTCAAAATCCACTGAACCATTAAAATCATACCCGATCACCAAATACACCATTTCAAGACCTAACCAAACCCCGATCAAACCTTAACCCTACCCTTTTGGTATTGAGAAAGAGGTTTAAGAAGAATAATCAGAGAGAAGTTCACCCAAGTCATGTGTTCTAAACCAATAAGTACAATCCTATATGAGGGTTGTTTACGGTCTATTTTCTATATATTTTAGTTTGGTTTTGGTTCCTGAAGCTTTAGTTTAACCTTTGGAAGCCCTAAGAAAAAAAGTCAAACTTTGGTTAATGAAACTTTTCAGTGGTCAAACAGAGCTCCCAGAGTTAAATTTCAGTTTGAAATTGTCTTCTAAAATTCTAGTGTGTCAGTGGTCCCATTTGGCAAAAAGTCAAAATTTTGACCTCTGGTGGTCAAACCAGGTCCCACAACTGTCGACCTGTCCTTGTCCTTATCCAAAAAGGAAACTTGTCAAAAAAGGTGCTTTCTAAGTAAGGAATATTTCAAATTTGGAATATACTAGGACAAGCATCAATTTCTTAAACGGAGAGTATATACTATGACCTAATAACCCTGAATATTCAAGGGAATTCACAATAAATGTCACTAACCTCAAATGCCTATAAATAGAAGCTTTAGGAAAGCTTTGGGGGGCTTTTGGGAGGTTAAGAGAACCACTTCCATATAGAAAAAATTCCAACACAAAAACC
>CATIWM010142021.1:0-15225 GCA_949671775.1 Mallotus repandus
ATGCATCAACTGAGCTCTAACCATTCACATATCAACTACATACTAAAATATTACTCGTGCGCATGTGGTCCTAGTGATACCCACTAGGTAGCACGTTCTACCATTATCTCCAAATCAATTTGAATTATAAATAATTAAATAAAATAAATAAATAAATCATTAAATAACGAATAAATAAACAATTCAATCAATAAATAAATCATATCGAATAATTTATTTTTTTAAACATGCTTTATTTTCAATTGCTAGAAAACATATTGAAATCACACAACACATTCCATAAAATTAACTCACAGGTTGAGTGTGTCGGACGATGCATTCTCTGCTGCCCTTGTGCTACAGTTCATGCCCCGGAGTCCTCTAAAATAAATAATTAAATTCTTGAAATTCTTAAAAATGAAGGAATTGACTCGATCTAAGACACGACTCATCTAAAACTAAAATTTTGACACAAGCTGATGTCACAATTTACGAGAAATTTACCAAAAATTCGGTAGAATCTCCTCTGTAAAATGGACAACTCTCTACTAAAAGTAGAGTTGATCCTGCATGAAAGCACACTTCAAAAATTCTCAAATCACCAAATCTCAGGTTGGACCCCCGAACTACACTAAATGCCCAACCGAGAACCAATTTCACAATAATAAATAAAATAATATAATTTTCAAATAAATAGTAAAATTCTAACTTATACTTAAATTTATTATTTATAAAATTCTGAAAAATTTATAAAAATATGTTTTACTCTAAATATCATTAAATCATCAAATAATTAAATATTATAATATTTATATAAATTTTATATTATTTCCGGAAATTAATCTAAAATCAACAAAATATACAAAAATACTAATTTAGCTAATAAAATTTATTTATAATTTCTAATAATCAAAATTATCATTATATAAATTCATCAAAAATCAATTTAAAATCAAATTATTCAATTTTCTCTAAAATGAATATTTTTCACATATTAGTTCCAAAAATTATAATAAATTATCCATAATTAATTTTACAAAATTTTCTTCACAAACATTACTCCAAATAATATATAGTAATTATTAAAATTATCTAAATTTTCGGGCTTGGAATAGTAACCCGAACCAAAAATTTCAAAAATTAAAAATAAATCCAAAAATTATAGAAAAATTATTTTTGCATAAAATTTATTCTCTACATGAACTTTAATACTCAACATTTAACCTAAAACTCACTTAATAAATAAAAAATTAACAGAAACTCAAAAATGCATTTACCTTATTTCTAGTCGATCCGGAAGGAGATCGAAGAAATCAGAGGTAAATTTGAGAAGCTTGGAAGGAGAGGAGTCCAATGACACTGGAATCACGGCCAACCGACGCCGAAATCGTCACCGGCGACCACTGCAACTTCCGGCCGAAAATGAGCCGAGAACAGGGAAGGAAGGAACGGCGGCGCGGTGCAGATGTGTGGTGGCGAGGCAATGGGTGGAGAGGCAATGGGCGGCGGTGGCTAGTCTGCTCAGGCAGAGAAAGAAGAAGAAGAAGAAAAAGAAAGAAAAGGGAAGGAAAAAATGTGTCCCGAAACTTTTTTATGTCTTGTCTTTTTTTTTTTTAATAATAATAATAATAAAATACTAATATAAAAATCAAATTAACTCTCTCAACATTAAAAATATACACAATAAAAGATAAAATAATAATTAGCTAACAATTTATTTAAAATAAAATTAACACACTTTTATAAATAATAATTAAAATAATTCTCATCACTAAAAATTTAAATTTAATTTCACTAAATAACAATCTCAATATTATTAAAATATTTATTAACATTGCAAGTCTCAAAATATATATTTTATAATTTTAAAAAATAATTCAGGTGTTTACAAAATATATGTGACCTAATGGTGCAAAGTGGGTTAGGCACTAGTTTTGAGGGTGCAAAGGGTGGTTGTAAAGATGTTGTGGGAATACTAAGGATGGTGGCTATGAGAATACTAAGGATGGTGGCTGTGAGGATGCACTAAATGAGGATAAAGGGGGGGTTAGTGCTGATGTTGATACAGGTGATGTGATAGGGACAATAAATGAGGAAGGGACAGTTGAAGGTGTTACTCAACCATCATTATGTGAGGAAGTTAATGCAATTCTTGGATCAATTCATGAAGTTCACATTAAAGATATGTTGGGAGATGAAGTGTTGAGCCAAATCAGAGATGAAGTCCTTAGGCGGGAGGAGATTCTTGGAACTGAAATTGGAAGGGAAGAGGTTCTTGTAACTAAAATTAGAGGGGAAGAGGCTCCTAAAGTTGGAAGGGAAAAGGTTCCTGCAACTGATTTTGGAAGGGTTGTTCTTATAAATGAAGGTGTTATTAATGAAGATGTAGAGTTAGATGGGCTTAATGATGTAGAGGATGTAAATCTGTTTGTTGACTGTGAACTATTGTTTGACCAAGATGATGAGGAGCTACAAGATGCAAGGCAATCTCTAAGAATGTCAATTAGACAGCAAAGCAGACAAGTTAATAGTCAAGCAAGTGGTAGTCAAGCAAGTGGTTGTCAAGCTAGATCTCAAGCAGTTTTAGAAGAACATTTGCAGCGTGAAGAAGCTGCTACTGAAACAGTTAGAAATTTTTTTTTTAAGTGCAGAACTGAAGCTGATGACACTGTCTTATATTCAGATGAAGATTTCATATCAAGTGATGAGTGGAGTTGTATAAGCACAGATTGTGAAGAGGGTGACCACATGGTGAGGATTAAAAGTAGATTTCTAGCTTATGATCCTAATGCTGAGAAGATTTCACTGTGTTTGGGCATAACTTTTAGAGGAACCAAAGATTTTAAGGAAGTAATTACGAGGTATTCTATCCAAGAAAGGTGTGCTTTGCAAATTTTAAGGAATACTGATTATGAGGTTAGAGTTAGGTGTGCCAAAAAGACATGTCCTTAGGTCATTTTTACTTCTAATGATAGTGTAAGTCATCATTTCCAAATTAACACATATTATAAAGATCATAACTGCCCTATTACTAGCAAAAATAAAAGGGTTACATCAAGGTGGCTAGCAGCTAACTATTTGCATAAATACAAATGTATACATGCAATTAGGTTAGTAGACTTGAAGGATTTAGTGAAAGAAGATTTAAAAGTTGATCTAACATTGACAAAATTGAGAAGGGCAAAGTTAATGACAATATCAAAACTTCAAGGGGACTTAAAAGAAGAGTATGGCATGCTTTGGGACTACTTAGGTGAAATAGAGAGGTCAAACCTAGGTAGTACAACAAAAATGAAGGTTCAAAGACCGGTTCTAGAGCAATTGCCATTTTTTGAAAGGCTTTATATAAATTTTGACCATTTTAAGAAGGGATTTTTAGGAGGGTGTAGAAGGATATTTGGATTAGACGTCTGTTTTCTTAAAGGCACAGTTAAAGGTGAAATACTAACTGCTGTTGGGAGGGATGGGAACAACCAGATGCTCCTAGTTGCTTGGTCTGTAGTGACATGCAAAAATTGAGTCACTTGGAATTGGTTCATTCAACTGTTAGCCAAATATTTTGATATGAAGGATGGAAGTGGTTGGACCATAATCACAGACCAGTAGAAGGTAATTTTATTTTATCTGATTAAATGTTTTCATTTTGCTTCTTGTTTTTTAGTTCTTATTGTCTTTGGAAACTAAAACATTTTCCTTTTAATGATAATATTTTATATTTTGTGTATATGCTGTTGAAACGGTTTGAAGATATTTTTTGTTCTATTTTTTAAATGTTTGGATTTTTTGTCATTGGGCAAAAAATCCAAGGTTACTCTGAGTTTCTTTTTCTTTGCTGTTCATTGATGGTTAAGTATATTTTGCTTATGGATTTTAAATTTTCTTCTTAGTTTATTTAATATTTAATTTAGTGGCTCTTCTGTATGCTATCTTGCACTTAGGTACATTGTCATTAATTGTTAGTACAAAAAATTCTTTTCACATGTTCATATTGCAGTTGTGAGATTCTCCTTGCAAAAGTGGGTAAAAAATGACTCACTTGCATGTAACATCTAATTCAAATAGTGATTTCATAGGGTGCCTTAAGTTTTTTTATTTAAGCCTAGGTATGCATTGGTTGCTCAGTGTATTTTTAGGCCTGTCAAGAGTGTCATGTTAATATATTCCTAGCATATACTGCAGTTGAGAATAAACATGAATTTTATAATCTTTCCATTAACCTAGCTTCAATTTGGTATATCTTTAGTTGTTTGTATCGTGAAATTCTGTTTTGGTACTCTATCTAACTCTCTATCATGCTTTTATCAGGAATAGCAGTATACCTTTCTTGCATGATTAGTGCATTTTCAATAATTCACTTATGGACTTTTTGTAGTTAACTCTGAAATATATTATTCATCTCAGGGCTTACTAGATGCAGTGGGGCAAATATTGCCAAATGCAGAACACCGATGTTGTGCAAGACATTTGTATGCTAATTGAAGAAAGAAGCACAAGTTGAAGGACTTGTAAAAGTAATGGTGGGCATGTGCAAAATCAAATAATATGCCTGACTTTGAGGAAAACATGGAAGAAATGAAAAGGTTGACACCTTAAGGGTTTGAAGATATGTTGAACATATATCCAAGGCACTGGTGTCGGGCTTTATTTTAATACTAAAGTGAAGTGTGACATTATAGATAACAATCTCATTGAGGCTTTTAATGGAAAGATTGTAGAGTCCAGGGACAAAAATATTTACACAATGTTGGAGGGAATCAGAAAATTTGTTATGAATAGGTTGTGTGACAATTGTACAAAATGCGAAAGATGGATTTGTGAATTTAGGCCAAGAATCCGTAAGAAGTTGTATGACAACTGCCTTGAAAGTCTGAATTGCAATATGCTGTGGAATGGCGACAATGGATTTGAAGTCAGATATAAAGGTGACACTTATGTTGTTAATTTACGGAATAGAACCTGTCCATGTCGCGCTTGGGAGTTGACAGGAATTCCCTGTCCACATGCAATTTGTGCCATACATCATATTGAAAAGAATCTAGAAGACTTTGTGCATGATGTGTATAGGAAGATAACATATATGAATACTTATGCACATATGATGGAGGGAATGAACAGTAGGAAGTTTTGGGAGAAAAAATAAGTTGACCCACCTCAGCCACCTCCCGATAGAAGGATGCCAGGCAGACTTGCAAAAAATCGAAGAAAAGAAGATAGTGAAGATTGAAGCAATGGAATAAAAATATCTAGAAAAGGAAGGAAGATGACATGTCATGTGTTACCAACAAGGCCACAACAAGCAGACATGCCCTGAATTACGAAGACCAATGGAAACCACAACAAACTTTATCGTCAAGAGCAAAAACATATGCAGTGAGTTATTTCACCTAACTTTATAATTTAATTGACATACAAATTAGTTGTTTTTCAGCCCCATGGTGGAAAGGGAAAGGCAAAACAATCGTTTGTTACTAAAGCTGATCAAAATGAACAGGTATATATGCTTATGCATGACTGGTTTATACATCATCCTTGCTTGCTATAATTTATGTTTATTCTATAATAGTTGGAGACACAAAGTGGAATTGGACATGATAAGCAGTCAGATATTAGTAATGTTGATAAGAGTGAACAAGTTCTTTATATGATGTTTTTATTAAATTCAATTTTTTTTATAACTTAGATCAATGTTATTTAATGTGTAGAATTATGATTGTTAATTTATATTTGCAACCACAGTTTCAAAATGCTGATGATGAAAGACAAGTGCAAGAGCATGGTACTGATGCTGATATGGGTGAACATAGAAATTTTGGACTTGAAGGAATGAATTCAATGGTGATTGGTACCTCAAAGAACATTAGCTCACCTCTATAGACAGAGACAAAACACTGTGAGATCAACTATAATAGAAAAAGATTCCAACCTACAGTGTTGCCACACAACCAAGTGGATTACCATCTTGGAAGCCAAATCGCCCACCAATTGGCTTTGCCACACAACCCCCTGCAGGTTTTGGAGTCTACACAGACTTTCAGAATTCATTAGTTATGGTTGATGTACGTTTGGTGTTCTGTGCTATTTTATTTTAGGTTATTATATATGTGTAATATGTTTACTACTGCTGTTACTAGTTTATATTATGTTTTCTTTCATTTTCTTGGCCATGTTATGCTAGCTAATGTGAATATTGGTTTGTTTATAAAGTGAATGTTTCAACCTCAAAGGCGAAGTGATCGAATTGTTCATTTAAGAGGAAGGCTGAGGTTGGGGAATAACCATGAACCTAGTTTCATGACGAAACAATCACTGGGTTTTAAGAAGGATGGACAACATTTCATCACGGGCAATCAACTACAGGTATCTTATCTTCATAAGGCTTAATGCTTTCTTCTAACAAATGTTTATTAATTGCAAAACCATGTTCTCTTCATAAGGCTTAATATTGCTTGTCCTTTCATTAATTATTTTTTATCCAGGCAATAGCTAATGCAAAAGCATCAAAGAGAAAGGTCCACAATGATCCAACCAAATATGATGAAGGCAAAAGAAAGTTTTCAAAGAAAAAGAATTGATAACAATTCATAATGACAAGAAAAAGGATGCCCAGAACTTTTTGATATGCTTATTTTGTATTAGCCAAAACTATAAGAAAATGGTTGTTATGTGTTATGAGTATAAACATGGACATGGTTGTCATTCTTAGCAATGATATGGACATGTAGCCTTATATTTTGATGTTATGTAAAGAAAGTTTTGGCAGATGCCTCAATGTTATATAATGTTATTTAGCAAGTCTTAATTTTTCATTCTATCATCCCAAATTGCAAATTGTATTTCATTTTTACTATGTTACAATGAGCAAACATCATATGTTACAATGCAGAAATCCTTAAAATGCAAGCTCTAAAACTATGCAGACATGCTTACTGTGCATTTGTAATAACCTTCTTGCATACTACACTTCTTATGCATACCATTTTTCATTTCAATCTGTTGTTATTTGCAGTAGTTAGATGAATGCCTCTATTTAGCTCTTCCTAAGTGTTCTTCATTTCAGACCATAGAGACACCCTATATTGATTTCATCACCCAAACTTCAATGACCATCACACATAATCAATTTAGTAACTCAAAATCAATCTATTTCATTTAGCAAAATTAAGATCAAAAGTAACACCTTTTAAATCAAGCAATAGCAACAGTTACCCCTTTTGAATCAAGCAATAGCAACAGTTACCCCTTTTGAATCATCAATCTAAACAGTAGAAATCAATGCAATTTTGTAAATCTGATTCATTCACCAAAATGTTGTTACTACAACATCTTTCCTAACCCCTAAATACATAACATCTACAACTTTAAACCATAATTACAATAGCTTCATTTAAAAAAAATTACATAAACTTCAGTTTAAGAGGAACAGAACTACAAGAACCAACATAATCACTGCAACCCATTAACGCCTTTCTTTAACTTTGGTCCTCTTCAACTCACTTTTCTAGCCTCACTTTGCTACTCAGAAGACCAGAAATTATTCCTCCTAACCTTTCACATAATGCATCCTCAATCCATTCAAAAGTCATGTTACAACTTGGATTTTCGCACGACTAAAATTGCCTGCCTGGATCCTCACAATGTGCCGCAACCCACATGGGCATCTTGTTACTTCCATTAATTCTTCAGTAGCTGCTTGTTCTTTTTCTTCTTCCTCGCCTCTCACTTTTCTTTCACGATTGCTTCTCTTTTTTTTTTTTTAATTTCATACCTTATTTAACCAAAATATCTAAGGGTATTTTAGAAATTTCGTTTGCCCTCCTAAATGATTAAGCTGACGTGACACTCTACATGGATGAAGCCGGGCCTCACATTTGTTGACTGCGTATTCAAGCCACTATAAATCGGTCTGAACCACTAAAATAATACCAAATTAGAGAGTCTAAACACTTGATTCGAAAAAAAAAAAAAGTTGAACCACCAAAATAGCAAAAATTGAAAAGTTCGAACACCACTTTTGCAATTCTTCCTATACTATTTTCTTTTTTCTTTTTCTCTACACAACTAGTGCATGTGTTGTTCATGTATAAGATCAAGAATCTGAGTTTTTGACACACAATTCTCTTACAGTCATTAATTGCCAGAAGCAAACAATATTAAGGTACTGAATTCTTCTTCTTCTTAATCTCTTTTGTAATTTCTTGACTGAATATACATATATATATATATATGCACACACAAATAATAATACATAATTAAGGTAAAGAAAGAAATGAATGAAAACAAGAATTTTATCTATAATGTTAGAGAAATTTCTTGCATATGTAAAGAGATTTCAGGTCATGCGCATATATAAAGGGAAAAAAAAAAGGAAGTATCATTGTCAAGATATTTGAAGATCAGGATTGAAAATGATTGATATCTTTCTGCATTTCTTTTCTTTCTTTTAATAAATATATTTTTTAACTTCTGGTTCTTGTTTTCTTTTTTGATCTCCAGTTGATCAGAACTGAGAAATTTCTAATTCTGTGTTTTGATTGAGCCCTACTTTCTTTTTATCTATTGAGCTTCTTTCTAGTAAAGAATATTATAGCACAGAAAAAGCTTCAAATTTTCTTCTTTAGATAGAGACTTAACCCAACCCACACCATTCTTGCATGTAGTGTACAATCTCTTATCAGAAGACTTTTTTTTTTCTTTTATATTTGTATATAATTTGTGGGTTTTGATTTTTTTTTTTCTTTTAAGACCGTTTGATTTGAAAAAGAGTGATTCTTGATCGTGATTGTATGTGTGTGTGAGTGTGTGTATATATATATATATATAGTATAAGCTTGTCTTGGTAAAGGAGCTGTTCTATTTTCTCTTCAGGTACTAATCTCTCCATTTTTCCTTTCTGAAAAAAAATCCATTGCTCTTTCTCTGATTTCTGACTTTTTCTCAGACATTCTGTCTCTTGCTGTTCTCTATTATGATATATGAGAAATAGTGTCTTTCTATTGCATTGGATTAGGACATCACCACAAGTACTTCATGCACTACACCATTGCTCCTGTGCTCCTGAATACATTACCAAAATCATGCACCCTTCTCTCATTACCATACACTTGTCCAACGACACCATGTTTTGCTTAATCCCCGACAACCTAGATTCCTATGTTGTGTTTCTTTGCATGAAATTTTGTCTATGATTTCCTATCATCAATTTTGGGCTATACAACTAAGCCAATTAGACTTATTAGTCACCCTTTATTTAGTGTAATAATACTAGTCCACGAGTAGCCCAAATAGCATAAGGTATGGACATTCAATTTGAGAAAAACTGGGTTCAAACCATTTACCCGTTTTTCTTTTTTCTCTATGTGGTGTTGAGAATTAACCATATGTAGTAACTAAAAAAATACTGAATTTTGGTAATGAATATGAAAAATTTGGGTCATGTATCTTGTCTTTTTTTTTTTCTTTTCTAATACTAACACTCTAATACACTTATCCTTTCAACTAGGCCAAAAAAAATTGGAGCTAATACATATTTATGTACACGATATTTCACTTTAAACTTGGTTTTACGAGGAAATTGTTGAGCACACAAGTGATAGAGACTTTTTACAATATTGAAAGATTCTGATCGATATTTTAACTTCGAATAAGAATAATAATAATGTACGTAGTCATAATAAATAAATAAATTATTGAGAGATATAATTATTATTTTTATAATTCTATTAAGATTGAATTGAATTAATTAAAATTAGTAGACTTTGGACATTGTTGGTATCAATTAAAAAAATTATAAATTTTAAGTTAAGAAATACGAATACAGACACGGGACACGAATATGATACGACACAGATATGACGATATGACAATTTTTAAAATTTAAAGATACAACATAAGCAGGATATATATATATATATTCCATATAAAATGTGTATTATTTTCTATTATATAAAGATGATTTGTTAAAAAAAATGAAACTAGTGTGATAAAACAAACTCCGTAAAATTTAAACACTTTCTATAATCATTTAATTAATTATCTATCATTGTCATCTATAAGCAAATATAAAAAATTGTCAATATACATGATTTATATAAAAAATGAAGCTAAAAAGTATCTTAAAAAAGTACCTTACTGTGTCCTAAAAGTGTCTTGCCCATCCTCCATATGTTCTAGCCGTGTTCTAAAAATAAAAAAATAAAAAAATAATAGAACACGTGTCAAGCTGTGTCAGACACGTGTCGGACTTATGTCGGACGCGTGTCGGTGTCTAAAAAATGTTTGACTCGAATATTTCATCCTATTTGAAGTGTCGGTGCTTCATAGATTAGAACTGAAATTTTTTTAAATTAAGAAAACTTAAAATTATGATAATTTTATACTAAGTGATCGAACTGAGTAATATTAATTTAGAATATATATAGTGATATAGTACAAGTTAGTATGTTGATATTATTTATATGTTAATATTATAAAGAGTGCAACAATTCTGCAAAGAGCATAAGAAATTCTGATAAATGTTTGTCCTAGAAACTTCAAATCAGTATGGTCAAATATGCATTGGAAAAACGTTGCCAATGCACTTAAAAGGGGAGCTTTGATAGATGAGATCCTATTTTTTTCAACACATGAGGTTAAATTTCAAACATGAGAAGACATGGAGGCAGAGGTTCGATTTCTACTCTATTCAATAAAATATTTATATTTTTTATTATTTGAATTATTTATAAGGGACGATCCATCCTATTATTACAGTCATGGCCTTAAATGTAAATTACATGTATTGAGGTGAGCTCCACCATAATATATAACAAAAGAGCAAGGCACATTTTGATCACCCATACAAGAAAGACTGCAGGGACCCTTTTAAGGCCAATTCACCGTCACATTCACACGACACTTTCGGTTAACTTGGACACGTAAAATCCGGGGTACTCTTGCCTCTTCTGAGTAAATGACCAAAATGTCTACATGTGGATTCTTTTCAAGTAATTTAAAAAAAAAATATATATATTTTTGGATTAGAGTGAACTTATGTTCGCAAGAGAGTTACTTAATAGAATTTTTATTTTAAATTAATAAAAATAGCTTTTGCTTTTTTTTTTTTAATTCTATTTCCTTATGCACAACGTTTAAATTCTATTTCCTTATGTACAACGTTTAAATTGTAAATTTTAATTAAAAAATTTACAATTTTGGACTTTCCACTTGTGTTAATAGGTGATAATTTTATTAAAAATATTATGAAATATATAATTTAAATTTTGTGTCATTAATTTATCAGTTTTATTTTAATTTAAAAATAATTATTTTTTCATTATTGTAAAATATGTATGAATGTTTAGATTATTTTTTAACATAAAAAAGTGAAACCCATCTTTTTTTTTTTTTAGTGTAAAACCCCACAAAGTAGTGGCAATATTTGACCAAAGGGTCATCCCCACCTCATCCCATCATAGATTAAACAACAATACAATTGTTTGGTTAGCGGCTCGAGCCTCAGGTAAAGTACTACTGTATTAATGCTTGGTAGATTTTGGATTGTAGAGAAGCTGCTAATTGGCTCCTGCCTAGAATCCACAAACGAATGTTAGGCCAATGAGCGCTGCTTTGCATAGGGTTCTGGTGGCTGTCTCGAGAAATTTAGCCTCGACTTTGCTGCCTGCCCTGCCCTGCCCTATTGGGTCAGGACCAGAGTTCAGATCAGGTCAGGCCTCTCCCAGAGACTCTTTCTATTTCTCTCACTCTGGTTTCAAATTTTGTGATTAAGAAACAAGCTACAGTGTGTGTGATGAAATTGAATTGAATGAAACAAATCTGAACATTTTAAAAACAACACCCAATTCATGGATCCCAACGTTGAACAAAAGGGCAGTTGAGGAATTTTGAAAGTGGATAAAGGGGTGGAAAGTAAAAAGGAGAAAGAGGACAGAGGTTGCTTGCGCAAATCTAGCTAATATTGGCTTCCATCTCCTTTTGCAAGTAAAGTAGAGATGGGGTGTTTTGTGTTTGCATTTGTGTTTGTGTTCAAGCCAATTGAACCCAAAATAAATAAATAATAAAAGTACAAAAACACACACCAATCTCTTATTTCACACACATTTACTTTGGCCTTATTATGCTTAAACAGGCACACACTGACCACCTTAGGTTCACTATAGCATTCAAAAAAAAAAAAAAAAAAAACCTCCATTCGCAAGCCAGTAGCTACTCTTTGTTATTGCCTCTTCTTCTTCTTCTTCTTCGTCCTCTTATCTGTATAAGATAGGATCAGGAAAACCCATCTCAGATAACACAAGAAAGTAACCATCTTTTGTTTCATTTGTGTTCAATTTGACAATTGGTTTTATCATTATATCTCATTCTTTGCTTTTTTTTTTGTAGGGTGGTTGTGGTGGTGGTAGAAGATGGTGAGAACTGCAGCTGATATTAAGTGGGAAATTGAAGCACAAGCTCCGTGTATGGTCATTGTGGTGATGAGAATGGTGTTAAAGCAAATGGGTATTCTACGCTTACTTGAAAAATGGGATGGATATTCAAGAAACTCCATTTTAGTTATCCATACCTTACAAAAACCTTTTTACTTCTTCTTCTTTGTTGGATTCTGGCAATAATGCTGCTACGTTGGGTTCGGTTGGTGGTGATATTGGCTGGACGGCTCAATCTCTTTTTTAATTTAACAATGATATAGGAGTAAGATCATTTTCTTTACTCTTTCTTCTTTTTTGTTTTTTGGGGTCACTTCTACAATCTTTGATATGAGATCCATATGCCCACAGAAAATTGTAAATCTTTAAATTAGTTGAGTGCTAGCTATAGCTCATGTTTACTGCATCTTGAAGCAAAAACAAAAGAAACACACAAGCTTCACTTTGAAAAGAAAAGAGGAAGGCTGGTATAAAGGCTATTGAAGGTGGAACACCTAACCAATCTAAAAAGAATGGTAAAGGTTAGTGGGTAATGGCTTTAATTTTTTGTTTTTGTTTTGTTTTTTTTGTTTTTATTTAGGGACCCCTTTTAAATCAAAAAAAAAAAAAAATTAAAAATTGTATATGTATACAAATGCAGAGTTTGTATATGTTTCAAAACTGTTTCATTTATCAATTTAAAATCAATGTCAGTGTTTTTGCTTCTGTATGTATTTATTATTGGTTTTGTTTGATTTCTTGGGAAATGTGGGGGAGTGACTTGATGATGTTATTGTTATGTGTACATTTCCTCCATTAATTGCCCATCTTCAAATATCCACACCCACACATATATATCCATACATTTTCTGGAAAAAGGTGCAAATGCTCTCCTAATATTTTATCTTAAGTGGAAATATGCTATTAATATTTTTTTAGAAATCAATTTTGAAAAAAAGGATTCACTTCAAAATTGAATTCTGTTTGATAATATCATTATAGCCTATTTATATAAGTAGAATCCACAATCAATATTTATTGGTGAAAAAGGTGTAAATATTTCCTTAATATTTTATTTTAAGTGCAAATACCATTGATGTTGATTTGTTAAATAAATATCAAAAACAAATAATGTATTTGTTTTATTAATAATGTATTAGTATTATATATCTTTGTTGAAAATAAATGAATAGATTAATTAAAATAAATAAAAATTTTCATAAAAATTGTAATGATAAATTGTTATTCAATTTATTTAATTAATTTACACATATTTTATTAAATGTTTCATTTATACGTAAAATAAATTGTGTAGTTATTTGAATTTTTTTATTTCTTGTCTTGTTCGTTTCAAGCCAGACATTAAATATAATAAATTTTTATAGTTTAATGATATAAAATTTATCCATTTTAATTTTTATATTAATTCTTACAAGAGAATTTTATTAAGTTATATTATTTTTAATGAAAAATAAATTTTTCATATGGCGAATATATAATATAATTGGATTTAAAAGATAAATTTTATTTTTAATATATAATATTTAAAAAATACGGACATAAGACACGAATAAAACACTATACGGATATGATAATATGATGATTTTTTTAAAATTTAAGGACTTAAATTACACTTAAATTTAATGCTCCTATTTCATTATAATTAATGATCATTATCCCATGAGTAATTCAACTGATAAAAAATTTAAACATCAAAACTTGAAGAGTAGGATTTACACCCTATCTTTTTTTTTTTCCTCCTTTGGTGAGAAATCGACCATTTTCAACTAGTTTAAAAAAATCAGTTAAAAATATTTTAGCGAATAAATTTTTTTTTATCGCAAGTGTATTTAGAGCCTACTAGATTTTAAGTAGTTCAAATTAATTTAGTTAGAACCATAAAAATGGTACATTTTTTTAAATTTAATTTATTTAAATAAATGAATATTACCCTATTTATAGGGGATAGGTTTATTAGCATGGAAACATTTTTCATACATATACATGTAATAAAAAGTCTTTAAGGAAGAAAAAAGGGAAAAAGAACAAATAGAAAGACAAGAAAGTTGAGGCGAGAATGACGAAACTTCTCGTCAAGGTTTATCGAGACGTGCCATTGTCCCATCATTTTTTAAGCACTGCAAGTTCTGGGTTTTCTCCATTTTCTCTTGCTATGCACGTGATTTTTTTCTCAACGGTTTTTAATTAATAAATGAGATTGAATCACCTAAAAATTCATAGATTGTGTGTATAATAATAAAAAATAAATTATGATTCTATTTATTTGTGAAAATATTTTTTTTTAAAATATTTATTTTTATTTTTTAATATTTAAATTATCTAAAAAATAAATTAAAAAAAATAATATACTAATTAAAGAAAAATAATATACTAATTAAAGAAAAATTACTTTAAAATAAGAGAAAATATTTTTCCATTTTAAGGATGGAAAAATATTTCCTAATACTTTTTTAATGTTTTATTTCATTATTTATTACATTTATTTTTATTTTTAATACATTATTTTTTTATTTATTATTTTTTTAATATTGTAATCAAATATAGAAAAATATTTTATCTTTGAAAAATATTTTCAAGATAAAATATTTTTCATAAATAAATGGAGCCTAGATAAAAATTAATTTCATTAATCAACAGTCGTTGAATTTAACGACTTATACAGAGAAAATTAATTATTAGATTGCTCCCTCACATGCCAACTAGCTGTTTTTTGTATTACACTTACATATTTTTTGAACAAAGCTAGCTAGCTAGGGTTTATATATTCATTTATTTATTGTAAAGGTTGATTTTTAATTTATCATCGGTCCAAAGAGGAAAAAAG